>CM038792.1:164717596-164758257 GCA_021764765.1 Vicia sativa | reverse complement strand
ATGCAATCATGAAAATCATATAATTTTGAGGTGAGTTTTGGGATGAAATGGTGGATCAATCCATCTATGTTTCGGAAGATTATCACAAGATAAATGTTTGTCAACATTGCATGTAGAATAACATGTTTTTATAGCCTTAAAATTGATTTATTCTTTTAGATAAGTGTAGTGACTAAAGTGAGTGAATTAAGATAATCATTTTTATTTGATAATTATTGTTAATTATTATATTTATTTTTATTATTTTATTTGATATATGAAATCGACACTAAGATCATAGATTATTGCTAATGTTAATAAAGCTATAATGAGTTATGAAAGTGGTGCAAAAAGTCTATTTTAATTATCGTACATATCCTTTTAATATTTCAACTTAATGCTAACTTTCTATCTATTTGCTTACAATTGTATAACATATATGCTTTCCTTTTTAATCTGCACTTACTTACATACATAGTTCTTGATAAATTTTTCTGGTATTACAAATGCAATCATGAAAATCATATAATTTTTAGAGTTTTGGGATGAAATGGTGGATCAATCCATCTATGTTTCGAAGATTATCATAAAGATAAATGTTTGTCAATATAATGAGAATAATATGTTTTTATAGCCTTAAAATTGATTTATTCTTTAGAGAGTGAGTGACTAAAGAGTAATGCGATAATCATTTTTATTTGATAATTATTGTTAATTATTATATTTATTTTTATTATTTTTATTTGATATATGAAACCTATAATTAAGATCATAAATTATTAAGCACGTAATAAAGCCTATATAGTTGTGAGTGGTGCAAAAAAGTCTATTTTAATTATCGTACACATCCTTTTAATACTAACTTAATGTTACTTTCTATTTATTTACAATTGCATAACATATACATGCTTGCTTTTTAATCAGCACTTACTTACATACATAGTTCTTGATAAATTTTTTCTGGTATTACACATGCAATCATGAAAATCATATAATTTTTAGGTGAGTTTGGGATGAAATGGTGGATCAATCCATCTATGTTTCCTGAAGATTATCACATTATAAATGTTTGTAACATTGCACAAGAGAATAACATGTTTTTATAGCCTTAAAATTGATTTATTCTTTTAGAGTGAGTGACTAAAGTGAGTAATGATAATCATTTTATTTGATAATTATTGTTAATATTATATTTATTTTTTATTATTTCATAAATTATATGAAATCGATAACTAATTATTGTTAGGTGAGGAGTGACTAAAGTGAGTAATGCGTATAATCATTTTATTTGATAATTATTGTTAACTATTATGTTTATTTTTTATTATTTTATTTGATATATGAAACTGATACTAAGATCATAAATTATTATGCACGTTTAATAAAGCCTATATATTGAGTACAGTGAATAAAAAGTCTATTTTAATTATCGTACACATCCTTTTAATACTAACTTAATGCTAACTTTCTATTTATTTGCTTACAATTGCATAACATACATGCTTCTTTTTTTTAATCTGCACTTACTTACATACATAGTTCTTGATAAATTTTTTCCGTATTACACATGCAATCATGAAAATCATATAATTTTTAGGTGAGTTTTGGGATGAAATGGTGGATCAATCCATCTATGTTTCCGGAAGATTATCAAGATAAATGTTTGTCAACATTGCACGTAGAATAATATGTTTTTATAGCCTTAAAATTGATTTATTCTTTTAGAGAGTGAGGACTAAAGTGAGTAATGCAGATAATCATTTTTATTTGATAATTATTGTTAACTATTATATTTATTTTTATTATTTTTATTTGATATATGAAACCGACACTAAGATCATAAATTATTAAGCACGTTAATAAAGCCTATACGAAGGAGTGGTGCAAAAGTCTATTTTAATTATTGTGTATACATCCTTTAATACTAACTTAATGCTAACTTTCTATTTATTTGTTTACAATTGCATAACATACATGCTTCTTTAATCTGACTTACTTACATACATAGTTCTTGATAATTTTTTCTCGTATTACACATGCAATCATGAAAATCATATAATTTTTAGGTGAGTTTTGGGATGAAATGGTGGATCAATCCATCTATGTTTCCTGAAGATTATCACAAGATAAATGTTTGTCAACATTGCATGTAGAATAACATGTTTTTATAGCCTTAAATTGATTTATTCTTTTAGAGAGTGAGTGACTAAAGTGAGTAATTAATAATCATTTTATTTGATAATTATTGTTAACTATTATGTTTTTATTTTTATTATTTTATTTGATATATGAAACCGTATACTAAGATCATAAATTATTAAGCACGTTAATAAAGCCTATATGAGTAGTCATTGGAGTGGTGAAAAGTCTATTTTAATTATCGTATACATCTTTTTTAATACTAACTTAATGCTAACTTTCTATTTATTTGCTTACAATTGCATAATATACATGCTTCGCTTTTTTAATCTGCACTTACTTACATACATAGTTCTTGATAAATTTTTTCCTCGTATTACACATGCAATCATGAAAATCATATAATTTTTAGGTGAGTTTTGGGATGAAATGGTGGATCAATCCATCTATGTTTCTGGAAGATTATCACAAGATAAATGTTTGTCAACATTGCATGAGAATAACATGTTTTTATAGCCTTAAAATTGATTTATTCTTTTTAGAGTGAGTGACTAAAGGAGTAATGCGTATAATCATTTTATTTGATAATTATTGTTAACTATTATTTATTTTTATTATTTCATAAATTATATGAAACTGACATTATTGTTAGGTGAGTGAGTGACTAAAGTGAGTAATGCGTATAATCATTTTAATTTGATAATTATTGTTAACTATTATATTTTTTTTTATTATTTCATAAATTATATGAAATCTAACTAATTATATTTATTTTTTACAATTGTATAACATATGCTTCTTTTTTTTAATCTGCACTTACTTACATACATAGTTCTTGATAATTTTTTTCTCGTATTACAAATGCAATCATGAAAATCATAATTTTTAGGTGAGTTTTGGGATGAAATGGTGGATCAATCCATCTATGTTCCTGAAGATTATCACAAGATAAATGTTTGTCAACATTGCACAGAATAACATGTTTTTATAGCCTTAAAATTGATTTATTCTTTTGAGAGTGAGTGACTAAAGTGAGTAATGCAGATAATCATTTTTATTTGATAATTATTAACTATTATGTTATTTTTTATTATTTTATTTGATATATGTGAAATGTATACTAAGATCATATAAATTATTACATTAATAAAGCCTATATTGTAGTTGTGAGTGGTGCAAAAAGTCTATTTTAATTATCGTACACATCTTTTAATACTAACTTAATGCTAACTTTCTATTTATTTGCTTACAATTGCATAACATACATGCTTTTGCTTTTTTAACTGCACTTACTTACATACATAGTTCTTGATAAAATTTTTCTAGTATTATGCAATCATGAAAATCATATAATTTTTAGGTGAGTTTTGGGATGAAATGGTGGATCAATCCATCTATGTTTCCCGGAAGATTATCACAAGATAAATGTTTGTCAACATTGCACGTAGAATAACATGTTTTTATAGCTTTAAAATTGATTTATTCTTTTAGAGAGTGAGTGACTAAAGTGAGTAATGCGATAATCATTTTTATTTGATAATTATTGTTAACTATTATATTTATTTTTATTATTTTTTTATTTGATATATGAACCTATTAATTAAGATCATAAATTATTAAGCACGTTAATAAAGCCTATAAGAGTCATGGATGGTAAAAAGTCTATTTTAATTATCGTATACATCCTTAATACTAACTTAATGCTAATTTCTATTTATTTGCTTACAATTGCATACATATATGTTTTGCTTTTTTAACTGTTACTTACATACATAGTTCTTGATAAATTTTTTCTAGTATTACACATGCAATCATGAAAATCATATAATTTTAGGTGAGTTTTGGGATGAAATGGTGGATCAATCCATCTATGTTTCCGGAAGATTATCACGATAAATGTTTGTCAACATTGCATGTAGAATAAATATGTTTTTATAGCTTAAAATTGATTTATTCTTTGTAGAGTGAGTGACTAAAGTGAGTAATGCAGATAATCATTTTTATTTGATAATTATTGTTAACTATTATGTTTATTTTTTATTATTTTTATTTGATATATGAAACCCATAATTAAGATCATAAATTATTAAGCACGTTAATAAAGCCTATATGTAGTTGTGAGTGGTGCAAAAAGTCTATTTTAATTATCGTACACATCCTTTTAATACTAACTTAATGCTAACTTTCTATTTGCTTACAATTGCATAACATACATGCTCGTTTAATCTACTTACTTACATACATAGTTTTTGATAAATTTTTTCTCGTATTACACATGCAATCATGAAAATCATATAATTTTTAGGTGAGTTTTGGGATGAAATGGTGGATCAATCCATCTATGTTTCCTGAAGATTATCACAAGATAAATGTTTGTCAACATTGCACGTAGAATAACATGTTTTTATAGCCTTAAAATTGATTTATTCTTTTAGAGAGTGAGGACTAAAGTGAGTAATGTATAATCATTTTATTTGATAATTATTGTTAACTATTATATTTATTTTTATTATTTCATAAATATATGAAACCTACACTAATTATTGTTAGGTGAGTGAGTGACTAAAGTGAGTAATGCGATAATCATTTTAATTTGATAATTATTGTTAACTATTATATTTATTTTTATTATTTTATAAATTATATGAACCCGATACTTAATTATTGTAAGTTGAGTGAGTACTTTAAGTGAGTAATGCCTATATAATCATTTTAATTTTATAATTATCATAACTATTATATTTATTTTTATTATTTACAAATTATATGAAACTAACTAATTATTTATTTTTTTACAATTGCATAAATATACATGCTTCGCTTTTTAATCAGACTTACTTACATATATATAGTTCTTGATAAATTTTTTCTGTATTACAATAAATCATGAAAATCATATAATTTTTAGGTGAGTTTTTGAAATGGATCAAACCATCTATGTTTCCTGAAGATTATTACATTTATAAATGTTTTCAACATTGTACGAGAATAACATGTTTTTTATATTAAAATTGATTAATTTTTGTAGAGTGTGTAAGTAAAGAGTAATGCGTATAATTATTATTGATAATTATTGTTAAGTATTATATTTATTTTTTTATTATTTCATAAATTATATGAAACTTATTACTCAATTATTGTTAGGTGAGTGAGTGACTAAAGTGAGTAATGCAGTATAATCATTTTATTTGATAATTATTGTTAACTATTATGTTTATTTTTATTATTTTTATTTATATATGAAAGATCATAAATTATTAAGCACGTTAATAAAGCCTATACAGAAATAGAGTAGTAAAAAGTCTATTTTAATTATCGTGTACACATCCTTTTAATACTAACTTAATGCTAACTTTCTATTTATTTGCTTACAATTGCATAACATACATGCTTCGCTTTTTTAACTGCACTTACTTACATACATAGTTCTTGATAATTTTTCTGTATTACACATGCAATCATGAAAATCATATAATTTTTAGGTGAGTTTTGATGAAATGGTGGATCAATCCATCTATGTTTCCTGAAGATTATCACAAGATAAATGTTTGTCAACATTGCACAGAATAATAACATGTTTTTATAGCCTTAAAATTGATTTATTCTTTTAGAAGTGAGTGACTAAAGTGAGTAATGCGATAATCATTTTATTTGATAATTATTGTTAACTATTATATTTATTTTTATTATTTTTATTTGATATATGAATCGACACTAAGATCATAAATTATTAAGCACGTTAATAAAGACTATACAGAGTCAGAGGTGCAAAAAGTCTATTTTAATTATCGTGTACACATCCTTTTAATACTAACTTAATGCTAACTTTCTAATTATATTTGCTTACAATTGCATAACATACATGCTTCTCGCTTTTTTAACTGCACTTACTTACATACATAGTTCTTGATAAATTTTTGTATTACACATGCAATCATGAAAATCATATAATTTTAGGTGAGTTTGGGATGAAATGGTGGATCAATCCATCTATGTTTCCTGGAAGATTATCACATTATAAATGTTTGTCAACATTGCGTAGAATAACATGTTTTTATAGCCTTAAAATTGATTTATTCTTTTAGAGAGTGAGTGACTAAAGTGAGTAATGCGTATAATCATTTTATTTGATAATTATTGTTAATTATTATATTTATTTTTATTATTTTATAAATTATATGAAACCGATACTAATTATTGTTAGGTGAGTGAGTGAATAAAGTGAGTAATGCGATAATCATTTTAATTTGATAATTATTGTTAATTATTATATTTATTTTTATTATTTCTTACAAATTATGAAACTCATAATTAATTATATTTATTTTTTACAATTGCATAACATACATGCTTCTGCTTTTTTAACTGCACTTACTTACATATACATAGTTCTTGATAATTTTTTTTCGTATTACAAATGCAATCATGAAAATCATATAATTTTTAGGTGAGTTTTGGGATGAAATGGTGGATCAATCCATCTATGTTTCCGGAAGATTATCACAAGATAAATGTTTGTCAACATTGCATGTAGAATAACATGTTTTTATAGCCTTAAAATTGATTTATTCTTTTAGAGAGTGAGTGAGTAAAGAGTAATGCGATAATCATTTTATTTGATAATTATTGTTAACTATTATATTTATTTTTATTATTTTTATTTGATATATGAAATGACACTAAGATCATAAATTATTAAGCACATTAATAAAGCCTATAGAGTTGTGAGTGGTGCAAAAAGTCTATTTTAATTATCGTGTATACATTCTTTTTAATACTAACTTAATGCTAACTTTCTATTTATTTGCTTACAATTGCATAACATACATGCTTCGCTTTTTAATCTGCACTTACTTACATACATAGTTCTTGATAAAAATTTTTCCTGGTATTACATGCAATCATGAAAATCATATAATTTTAGGTGAGTTTTGGGATGAAATGGTGGATCAATCCATCTATGTTTCGGAAGATTATCACATTATAAATGTTTGTCAACATTGCACAGAGAATAACATGTTTTTATAGCCTTAAAATTGATTAATTCTTTTTTAGAGTGTGTAGTAAAGTGAGTAATGCAGATAATCATTTTTATTTGATAATTATTGTTAAGTATTATATTTATTTTTATTATTTCATAAATTATATGAAATGACACTAATTATTGTTAGTGAGTGAGTACTAAAGTGAGTAATGCAGATAATCATTTTTATTTGATAATTATTGTTAACTATTATGTTTATTTTTATTATTTTATTTGATATATGAAATCGATACTAAGATCATAAATTATTAAGCATTTAATAAAGCCTATATGTGAGTTGTGAGTGGCAAAAAGTCTATTTTAATTATCGTGTACACATCCTTTTAATACTAACTTAATGCTAACTTTCTATTTATTTGCTTATAATTGCATAACATACATGCTTCTGCTTTTTAACTGCACTTACTTACATACATAGTTCTTGATAAAATTTTCTGTATTACACATGCAATCATGAAAATCATATAATTTTTAGGTGAGTTTTGGGATGAAATGGTGGATCAATCCATCTATGTTTCTGGAAGATTATCACTATAAATGTTTGTCAACATTGCCAGTAGAATAACATGTTTTTATAGCCTTAAAATTGATTTATTCTTTTAGAGAGTGAGTGACTAAAAGGAGTAATGCGTATAATCATTTTTATTTGATAATTATTGTTAAATATTTATTTTATTATTTCATAAATTATATGAAACCGATAACTAATTATTGTTAGTGAGTGAGTGACTAAAGTGAGTAATGCAGATAATCATTTTAATTTGATAATTATTGTTAACTATTATATTTATTTTTATTATTTCATAAATTATATGAACCTATACTAATTATATTTATTTTTTTACAATTGCATAACATACATGCTTTTTTTAATCTGACTTACTTACATACATAGTTCTTGATAATTTTTTCTCGTATTACAAATGCAATCATGAAAATCATATAATTTTTAGGTGAGTTTTGGGATGAAATGGTGGATCAATCCATCTATGTTTCTGAAGATTATCATAGATAAATGTTTGTCAACATTGCACGTAGAATAACATGTTTTTATAGCCTTAAAATTGATTTATTCTTTTAGAGATTGAGTAACTAAAGTGAGTAATGCAGATAATCATTTTTATTTGATAATTATTGTTAACTATTATGTTTATTTTTTATTATTTTTATTTGATATATGAAATGTACACTAAGATCATAAATTATTAAGCACATTAATAAAGCCTATACAGAGTTGTGAGTGGTGCAAAAAAGTCTATTTTAATTATCAGGTAGACATTCTTTTAATACTAACTTAATGCTAACTTTCTATTTATTTGCTTACAATTGCATAACATACATGCTTCTGTTTTTTAATCTGCACTTACTTACATATATAGTTCTTGATAAAAATTTTCTGGTATTACACATGCAATCATGAAAATCATATAATTTTTAGGTGAGTTTTGGGATGAAATGGTGGATCAAACCATCTATGTTTCCTGGAAGATTATCACATTATAAATGTTTGTCAACATTGCATAGAGAATAACATGTTTTTATAGCCTTAAAATTGATTAATTCTTTTAGAGAGTGTGTAAGTAAAGTGAGTAATGCAGATAGTTATTTTTATTTGATAATTATTTAAGTATTATATTTATTTTTATTATTTCATAAATTATATGAAACTCATACTAATTATTGTTAGTGAGTGAGTGACTAAAGTGAGTAATGCGATAATCATTTTATTTGATAATTATTGTTAACTATTATGTTTATTTTTATTATTTTTATTTGATATATGAAACCGACACTAAGATCATAAATTAATGCATGTTAATAAAGCCTATACAGAGTTGTGAGCAGTAAAAAGTCTATTTTAATTATCGTACACATCCTTTTAATACTAACTTAATGCTAACTTTCTATTTATTTGCTTACAATTGCATAACATACATGCTCGCTTTTTAACTGCACTTACTTATATACATAGTTCTTGATAAATTTTTTCTAGTATTACATGCAATCATGAAAATCATATAATTTTAGGTGAGTTTTGGGATGAAATGGTGGATCAATCCATCTATGTTTCCTGGAAGATTATCACAAGATAAATGTTTGTCAACATTGCACGTAGAATAACATGTTTTTATAGCCTTAAAATTGATTTATTCTTTTGAGAGTGAGTGACTAAAGTGAGTAATGCGTAGATAATCATTTTATTTGATAATTATTGTTAACTATTATATTTATTTTTATTATTTTTATTTGATATATGAAACTCGACACTAAGATCATAAATTATTAAGCACTAATAAAGCCTATACAGAGTTGTGATGGTGCAAAAGTCTATTTTAATTATCGTGCACATCCTTTTAATACTAACTTAATGCTAACTTTCTAATTATTTGCTTACAATTGCATAACATACATGCTGCTTTTTTTTAATGCACTTACTTACATACATAGTTCTTGATAAATTTTCTGGTATTACACATGCAATCATGAAAATCATATAATTTTTAGGTGAGTTTTGGGATGAAATGGTGGATCAATCCATCTATGTTTCTCGAAGATTATCAAGATAAATGTTTGTCAACATTGCATGTAGAATAACATGTTTTTATAGCCTTAAAATTGATTTATTCTTTTAGAGAGTGAGTGACTAAAGTGAGTAATGCAGATAATCATTTTATTTGATAATTATTGTTAACTATTATGTTTATTTTTTATTATTTTATTTGATATATGAAACTCGACACTAAGATCATAAATTATTAAGCACGAATAAAGCCTATACAGTAGTCAGGAGTGGTGCAAAAAGTCTATTTTAATTATCGCACATCCTTTTAATACTAACTTAATGCTAACTTTCTATTTATTTGCTTACAATTGCATAACATACATGCTTTGCTTTTTTAACTGCACTTACTTACATACATAGTTCTTGATAAAATTTTAGTATTACACATGCAATCATGAAAATCATATAATTTTTAGGTGAGTTTTGGGATGAAATGGTGGATCAATCCATCTATGTTTCCTGGAAGATTATCACATTATAAATGTTTGTCAACATTGCACAGAATAACATGTTTTTATAGCCTTAAAATTGATTTTTATTCTTTTAGAGAGTGAGGACTAAAAGGAGTAATGCGTATAATCATTTTTATTTGATAATTATTGTTAACTATTATATTTATTTTTTATTATTTCATAAATTATATGAAACTGACACTAATTATTGTTAGGTGAGTGAGTGACTAAAGTGAGTAATGCAGATAATCATTTTAATTTGATAATTATTGTTAACTATTATATTTATTTTTTATTATTTCATAAATTATATGAAACTGACACTAATTATATTTATTTTTACAATTGCATAACATACATGCTTCTGTTTTTTAATCTGCACTTACTTACATACATAGTTCTTGATAATTTTTTTCTTGTATTACAAATGCAATCATGAAAATCATAAAATTTTTAGGTGAGTTTTGTGATGAAATGGTGGATCAATCCATCTATGTTTCCGAAGATTATCACAAGATAAATGTTTGTCAATATTAAGTAAAGAATAATATGTTTTATAGCCTTAAAATTGATTTATTCTTTAGAGATGAGTGACTAAAGTGAGTAATGCAGATAATCATTTTTATTTGATAATTATTGTTAATTATTATTTATTTTTATTTTTTTATTTGATATATGAAACCGATACTAAGATCATAAATTATTGCAATGCTAATAAAGCCTATAATGGAGTCAGAGGGTAAAAAGTCTATTTTAATTATCGTGCATATCCTTTAAATACTAACTTAATGCTAACTTTCTATTTATTTGCTTACAATTGCATAACATACATGCTTCTGCTTTTTAATCAGCACTTACTACATACATAGTTCTTGATAAATTTTTTCCTGTATTACACATGCAATCATGAAAATCATATAATTTTGTGAGTTTTGGGATGAAATGGTGGATCAATCCATCTATGTTTTAGATTATCACAGATAAATGTTTGTCAACATTGTCGTAGAATAACATGTTTTTATAGCCTTAAAATTGATTTATTCTTTTAGAGAGTGAGTGACTAAAGGAGTAATGCAGATAATCATTTATTTGATAATTATTGTTAAGTATTATATTTATTTTTTATTATTTTATAAATTATATAAACCGACACTAATTATTGTTAGGTGAGTGAGTGACTAAAGTGAGTAATGCGATAATCATTTTTAATTTGATAATTATTGTTAACTATTATATTTATTTTTATTATTTTATAAATTATATGAAACTGATACTAATTATTGTAAGTTTATGAGTGACTAAAGTGAGTAATGCAGTATAATCATTTTAATTTGATAATTATTGTTAATTATTATATTATTTTTATTATTTCTAAATATATGAAACTATACTAATTATATTTATTTTTTTAATTGCATAACATACATGCTTCTTTTTTATCTCATACTTACTTACATACATAGTTCTTGATAATTTTTTTTCCGTATTACAAATGCAATCATGAAAATCATATAATTTTTAGGTGAGTTTTGGGATGAAATGGTGGATCAATCCATCTATGTTTCCTTGAAGATTATCAAGATAAATGTTTGTCAACATTGCACAGAGAATAACATGTTTTTATAGCCTTAAAATTGATTTATTCTTTTAGAGAGTGAGTGATAAAGTGAGTAATGCAGATAATCATTTTATTTGATAATTATTGTTAATATTATATTTATTTTTTATTATTTCATAAATTATATGAAACCGATAATTAATTATCATAGGTGAGTGAGTGACTAAAGTGAGTAATGCGTATAATCATTTTAATTTGATAATTATTGTTAATTATTATATTTATTTTTTTATTTCATAAATTATATGAAACTACTAATTATATTTATTTTTTACAATTGCATAACATACATGCCTGCTTTTAACTGCACTTACTTACATACATAGTTCTTGATAAATTTTTTCCGTATTACAAATGCAATCATGAAAATCATATAATTTTTAGGTGAGTTTTGGGATGAAATGGTGGATCAATCCATCTATGTTTCCGAAGATTATCACAAAGATAAATGTTTGTCAACATTGCAGTAGAATAACATGTTTTTATAGCCTTAAAATTGATTTATTCTTTTAGAGAGTGAGTGACTAAAGTGAGTAATGCAGTATAATCATTTTATTTGATAATTATTGTTAACTATTATATTTATTTTTTATTATTTTTATTTGATATATGAAATCACTAAGATCATAAATTATTAGCACGTTAATAAAGCCTATATGAGTTGTAGTGGTGCAAAAGTCTATTTTAATTATCGTGTACACATCCTTTTAATACTAACTTAATGCTAACTTTCTATTTATTTGCTTACAATTGCATAACATACATGCTTCGCTTTTTAACTGCACTTACTTACATACATAGTTCTTGATAATTTTTTCTCGTATTACATATGTAATCATGAAAATCATATAATTTTTAGGTGAGTTTTGGGATGAAATGGTGGATCAATCCATCTATGTTTCCTAGAAGATTATCACAAGATAAATGTTTGTCAACATTGCACATGTAGAATAACATGTTTTTATAGCCTTAAAATTGATTTATTCTTTTAGAGAGTGAGTGACTAAAAGGAGTATTATGTATAATCATTTATTTGATAATTATTGTTAACTATTATATTTATTTTTATTATTTCATAAATTATATGAAACTAATTAATTATTGTAGGTGAGTGAGACTAAAGTGAGTAATGCAGTATAATCATTTTAATTTGATAATTATTGTTAACTATTATATTTATTTTTTATTATTTCATAAATTATATGAAACTCCATAATTAATTTTGTAAGGTGAGTGATGCATTTATGAGTAATGTATAATCATTTTAATTTGATAATTATTGTTAACTATTATATTTATTTTTATTATTTCATAAATTATATGAAACTGATAACTAATTATATTTATTTTTTACAATTGCATAACATACATGCTTCCTGCTTTTTAATCATACTACTTACATACATAGTTCTTGATAATTTTTTTCTGTATTACAATGCAATCATGAAAATCACATAATTCTTAGGTGAGTTTTGGGATGAAATAGTGGATCAATCAATCTATGTTTCCTTGAAGATTATCACAGTATAAATGTTTGTCAACATTGCACAGAGAATAACATGTTTTTATAGCCTTAAAATTTATTTATACTTTTAGAGAGTGAGTGACTAAAGTGAGTAATGCAGATAATCATTTTTATTTGATAATTATTGTTAACTATTATTTTTTTTTTATTTTATTTGATATATGATACTGACACTAAGATCATAAATTATTAAGCACGTTAATAAAGCCTATACAGAGTTATGAGTGGTGCAAAAAAGTCTATTTTAATTATCAAGTACACATCCTTTTAATACTAACTTAATGCTAACTTTCTAATTCTTTGCTTATAATTGCATAACATACATGCTTCTGTTTTTTAATCTGCACTTACTTACATATAGTTCTTGATAAATTTTTCTCGTATTACACATGCAATCATGAAAATCATATAATTTTTAGGTGAGTTTGGGATGAAATGGTGGATCAATCCATCTATGTTTCCTGGAAGATTATCACATTATAAATGTTTGTCAACATTGCACGTAGAATAACATGTTTTTATAGCCTTAAAATTGATTTATTCTTTTTAGAGGAGTGACTAAAAGGAGTAATGCGTATAATCATTTTATTTGATAATTATTGTTAACTATTATATTTATTTTTATTATTTATAAATTATATGAAATCGATACTAATTATTGTTAGTGAGTGAGTAACTAAAGTGAGTAATGTATAATCATTTTAATTTGATAATTATTGTTAACTATTATATTTATTTTATGCTATTTCATAAATTATATGAAACTAATACTAATTATATTTATTTTTTTATAATTGCATAACATACATGCTTCTCGCTTTTTAATCTGCACTTACTTACATACAGAGTTCTTGATAATTTTTTTCTGGTATTACAAATGCAATCATGAAAATCATATAATTTTTAGGTGAGTTTTGGGATGAAATAGTGGATCAATCCATCTATGTTTCCCGGAAGATTATCACAGTATAAATGTTTGTCAACATTGCACAGAGAATAACATGTTTTTATAGCCTTAAAATTGATTTATTCTTTTAGAGAGTGAGTGACTAAAGTGAGTAATGCAGATAATCATTTTTATTTGATAATTATTGTTAATTGTTATATTTATTTTTTATTATTTTTATTTGATATATGAAACCTAATTAAGATCATAAATTATTAAGCATAAAGCCTATACAGAGTTGTGAGTGGTGCAAAGTCTATTTTAATTATCGTGTACATCCTTTAATACTAACTTAATGCTAATTTCTTTATTTGCTTACAATTGCATAACATACATGCTTTTAATTTTAACAATACACATAATACTTGATAATTTTTTCTCTTGTATTACACATGCAATCATGAAAATCATATAATTTTTAGGTGAGTTTGGGATGAAATGGTGGATCAATCCATCTATGTTTCCTAGAAGATTATCAAAGATAAATGTTTGTCAACATGCATATGAGAATAACATGTTTTTATAGCCTTAAAATTGATTTATCTTTTTAGAGAGTGAGTGACTAAAGTGAGTAATGCGTATAATCATTTTATTTGATAATTATTGTTAACTATTATATTTATTTTTATTATTTCATAAATTATATGAACCGATACTAATTATTGTTAGGTGAGTGAGTGAAAGTGTTAGTAATGCGTATAATCATTTTAATTTGATAATTATTGTTAACTATTATATTTATTTTTTTTATTTCATAAATTATATGAAACCCACACTAATTATATTTATTTTTACAATTGCATAACATACATGTGCTCGCTTTTTAATCACACTACTTACATACATAGTTCTTGATAATTTTTCCTGTATTACAAATGCAATCATGAAAATCATATAATTTTAGGTGAGTTTTGGGATGAATGGTGGATCAATCCATCTATGTTTTGAAGATTATCACAGTATAAATGTTTGTCAACATTGCACAGAGAATAACATGTTTTTATAGCCTTAAAATTGATTTATACTTTTAGAGAGTGAGTGACTAAAGTGAGTAATGCAGATAATCATTTTATTTGATAATTATTGTTAACTATTATATTTATTTTTTATTATTTTTATTTGATATATGAAACTGACACTAAGATCATAAATTATTAAGCACGTTAATAAAGCCTATACAGAGTTGTGAGTGGTGCAAAAAAGTCTATTTTAATTATCAGGTACACATCCTTTTAATACTAACTTAATGCTAACTTTCTAATTATTTGCTTATAATTGCATAACATACATGCTTTGCTTTTTAACTGCACTTACTTACATACATATCTTGATAAAAAATTTCTAGTATTACACATGCAATCATGAAAATCATATAATTTTAGGTGAGTTTGGGATGAAATGGTGGATCAATCCATCTATGTTTCCTGGAAGATTATCACAGTATAAATGTTTGTCAACATTGCACAGAGAATAACATGTTTTTATAGCCTTAAAATTGATTTATACTTTTAGAGAGTGAGTGACTAAAGTGAGTAATGCAGATAATCATTTTTATTTGATAATTATTGTTAACTATTATGTTTATTTTTTATTATTTTTATTTGATATATGAAACTGACACTAAGATCATAAATTATTAAGCTCGTAAATAAAGCCTATACAGAGTTGTGAGTGGTGCAAAAAAGTCTAATTTAATTATCGTATAACATCCTTTAATACTAACTTAATGCTAACTTTCTATTTATTTGCTTACAATGTACATACATAAGCTCGCTTTTTTAACTGCACTTACTTACATATATAGTTCTTGATAAAAATTTATGGTATTACACATGCAATCATGAAAATCATAAAATTTTAGGTGAGTTTTGGGATGAAATGGTGGATCAATCCATCTATGTTTCGAAGATTATCACAGATAAATGTTTGTCAACATTGCACGTAGAATAACATGTTTTTATAGCCTTAAAATTGATTTATTCTTTTAGAGGAGTGACTAAAGTGAGTAATGCAGATAATCATTTTTATTTGATAATTATTGTTAACTATTATGTTTATTTTTATTATTTTTATTTGATATGAACATTATTCAAGATAAATGTTTGTCAACATCGAGAATAATATGTTTTTATAGCCTTAAAATTGATTATTCTTTTAGAGAGGAGTCACTAAAAGGAGTAATGCGTATAATCATTTTATTTGATAATTATGTTAACTATTATATTTATTTTTATTATTTCATAAATTATATGAACCTATAATTAATTATTGTTAGTGAGTGATGACTAAAGTGAGTAATGCAAATAATCATTTTAATTTGATAATTATTGTTAACTATTATATTTTTTTTATTATTTCATAAATTATATGAAATTTATAATTAATTATATTTATTTTTACAATTGCATAACATACATGCTTCTCGTTTTTTAATCTGACTTATTTATATACATAGTTCTTGATAATTTTTTCCGTATTACAAATGCAATCATGAAAATCATATAATTTTTAGGTGAGTTTTGGGATGAAATGGTGGATCAATCCATCTATGTTTCCTGAAGATTATCACAAGATAAATGTTTGTCAACATTGCATAGTAGAATAACATGTTTTTATAGCCTTAAAATTGATTTATTCTTTTTAGAAGTGAGTGACTAAAGTGAGTAATGTATAATCATTTTATTTGATAATTATTGTTAACTATTATGTTTATTTTTATTATTTTTATTTGATATATGAAACTATAACTAAGATCATAAATTAAGCACGTTAATAAAGCTATACAGAGTCATGGAGTGGTGCAAAAGTCTATTTTAATTATCGTGTACACATCCTTTTAATACTAACTTAATGCTAACTTTCTATTTATTTGCTTACAATTGCATAACATACATGCTTCTGCTTTTTAATCTGCACTTACTTACATATATAGTTCTTGATAAAAATTTATGGTATTACATGCAATCATGAATCATATAATTTTAGGTGAGTTTTGGGATGAAATGTGGATCAAACCATCTATGTTTCTCGAAGATTATCATTATAAATTGTCAACATTGCATGTAGAATAATATGTTTTTATAGCCTTAAAATTGATTTATTCTTTTTAGAGAGTGAGTGACTAAAGTGAGTAATGCGATAATCATTTTATTTGATAATTATAATAATTATTATGTTTATTTTTTTTTATATTATTTGATATATGAAGATTATTACAAAGATAAATGTTTGTCAACATTGCAATGTAGAATAACATGTTTTTATAGCCTTAAATTGATTTATTCTTTTTAGAGAGTGAGTCACTAAAAGGAGTAATGCGTATAATCATTTTTATTTGATAATTATGTTAACTATTATATTTATTTTTATTATTTCATAAATTATATGAAACTCCATAATTAATTATTGTTAGTGAGTGAGTGACTAAAGTGAGTAATGCAAATAATCATTTTAATTTGATAATTATTGTTAACTATTATATTTTTTTTTATTTTCATAAATTATATGAAATCATAATTAATTATATTTATTTTTTACAATTGTATAACATACATGCTTCGCTTTTTTAACTGCATTATATACATACATAGTTCTTGATAATTTTTTCCCTGTATTACAAATGCAATCATGAAAATCATATAATTTTTAGGTGAGTTTTGGGATGAAATGGTGGATCAATCCATCTATGTTTCCTTGAAGATTATCACAAGATAAATGTTTGTCAACATTGCACGTAGAATAACATGTTTTTATAGCCTTAAAATTGATTTATTCTTTTAGAGAGTGAGTGACTAAAGTGAGTAATGCGTATAATCATTTTATTTGATAATTATTGTTAACTATTATATTTATTTTTATTATTTTTATTTGATATATGAAATCGATACTAAGATCATAAATTATGCTAATGCTAATAAAGCCTATACAGTAGTCATGAGGGGTGTAAAAGTCTATTTTAATTATCGTACACATCCTTTAATACTAACTTAATGCTAACTTTCTATTTATTTGCTTATAATTGCATAACATACATGCTTCGCTTTTTAACTGCACTTACTTACATACATAGTTCTTGATAAAAATTTCTCGTATTACACATGCAATCATGAAAATCATATAATTTTAGGTGAGTTTTGGGATGAAATGGTGGATCAATCCATCTATGTTTCCTGGAAGATTATCAAATTATAAATGTTTGTCAACATTGTACGTAGAATAACATGTTTTTATAGCCTTAAAATTGATTTATTCTTTTAGAGAGTGAGGACTAAAGTGAGTAATGTATAATCATTTTATTTGATAATTATTGTTAACTATTATGTTTATTTTTATTATTTTATTTGATATATGAAATCGACACTAAGATCATAAATTATTGCACGTTAATAAAGCCTATACAGTAGTGAGGTAAGTAAAAGTCTATTTTAATTATCGTGTACACATCCTTTTAATACTAACTTAATGCTAACTTTCTATTTATTTGCTTACAATTGCATAACATACATGCTTCTGCTTTTTAACTGCACTTACTTACATATATAGTTCTTGATAAAAATTTATGGTATTTTAACATGCAATCATGAATCATATAATTTTTAGGTGAGTTTTGGGATGAAATGGTGGATCAAACCATCTATGTTTCCTGAAGATTATCATGATAAATGTTTGTCAACATTGCACAAGTAGAATAACATGTTTTTATAGCCTTAAAATTGATTTATTCTTTTAGAGAGTGAGTGACTAAAGTGAGTAATGCAGATAATCATTTTTATTTGATAATTATAGTTAACTATTATGTTTATTTTTTATTATTTTTATTTGATATATGAAGATTATCATGATAAATGTTTGTCAACATTGCAATAGAATAACATGTTTTTATAGCCTTAAATTGATTTATTCTTGAGTGAATAAAAAGGAGTAATGCAGATAATCATTTTTATTTGATAATTGATGTTAACTATTATATTTATTTTTTATTAGTTCATAAATTATATGAAACTGACACTAATTATTGTTAGGTGAGTGAGTGACTAAAGTGAGTAATGCAAATAATCATTTTAATTTGATAATTATTGTTAACTATTATATTTCTTTTTTATTATTTCATAAATTATATGAAATTTACACTAATTATATTTATTTTTTACAATTGCATAACATACATGCTTCTGTTTTTTAATCTGCACTTACTTACATACATAGTTCATGATAATTTTTTTCTGGTATTACAAAAGCAATCATGAAAATCATATAATTTATAGGTGAGTTTTGGGATGAAATGGTGGATCAATCCATCTATGTTTCGGAAGATTATCACAAGATAAATGTTTGTCAACATTGCACAGAGAATAACATGTTTTTATAGCCTTAAAATTGATTTATTCTTTTAGAGAGTGAGTGACTAAAGTGAGTAATGCAGATAATCATTTTAATTTGATAATTATTGTTTACTATTATGTTTATTTTTTATTATTTTTATTTGATATATGAAATCGACACTAAGATCATAAATTATTAACAATTAATAAAGCCTATACAGAGGGAGTGGTGCAAAAAGTCTATTTTAATTATCGTGTACACATCCTTTTAATACTAACTTAATGCTAACTCTATTTATTTGCTTACAATTGCATAACATACATGCTTCTGTTTTTTAATCTGCACTTACTTACATATATAGTTCTTGATAAAAAATTTATGGTATTACACATGCAATCATGAATCATATAATTTTTAGGTGAGTTTTGGGATGAAATGTTGGATCAAACCATCTATGTTTCCTGGAAGATTATCACTGTATAAATGTTTGTCAACATTGCACAAAGAATAACATGTTTTTATAGCCTTAAAATTGATTTATTCTTTTAGAGAGTGAGTGACTAATGTGAGTAATGCAGATAATCATTTTTATTTGATAATTATAGTTAACTATTATGTTTATTTTTTATTATTTTTATTTGATATATGAAGATTATCATAAGATAAAATGTTTGTCAACATTGCATATAGAATAACATGTTTTTATAGCCTTAAATTGATTTATTCTTTTAGAGAGTGAGTCACTAAAAGGAGTAATGCAATAATCATTTTTATTTGATAATTATGTTAACTATTATATTTATTTTATTAAATTATAAATTATATGAAACCTATTAATTAATTATTATATAGTAGTGAGTGACTAAAGTGAGTAATGCAAATAATCATTTTAATTTGATAATTATTGTTAACTATTATATTTCTTTTTTATTATTTCATAAATTATATGAAATTTACACTAATTATATTTATTTTTACAATTGCATAACATACATGCTTCTGCTTTTTAACTGCACTTACTTACATACATAGTTCTTGATAATTTTTTCCTGTATTACAAATGCAATCATGAAAATCATATAATTTTTAGGTGAGTTTTGGGATGAAATGGTGGATCAATCCATCTATGTTTCGGAAGATTATCACAAGATAAATGTTTGTCAACATTGCACAGAGAATAACATGTTTTTATAGCCTTAAAATTGATTTATTCTTTAGAGAGTGAGTCTAAAGTGAGTAATGCGATAATCATTTTATTTGATAATTATTGTTAACTATTATATTTATTTTTATTATTTTTATTTGATATATGAAACTGATAATTAAGATCATAAATTATTAAGCACGTTATAAAGCCTATACAGTAGTCAGGAGTGGTGCAAAAAGTCTATTTTAATTATCGTACACATCCTTTTAATACTAACTTAATGCTAACTTTCTATTTATTTGCTTATAATTGCATAACATACATGCTTCTTTTTTAACTGCACTTACTTACATACATAGTTCTTGATAAATTTTTCTGGTATTACACATGCAATCATGAAAATCATATAATTTTTAGGTGAGTTTTGGGATGAAATGGTGGATCAATCCATCTATGTTTCCTGAAGATTATCACAGATAAATGTTTGTCAACATTGCACGTAGAATAACATGTTTTTATAGCCTTAAAATTGATTTATTCTTTAGAGTGAGTGACTAAAGTGAGTAATGCATAATCATTTTTATTTGATAATTATTGTTAACTATTATGTTTATTTTTATTATTTTTATTTGATATATGAAACTCGACACTAAGATCATAAATTATTAAGCACGTTTAAAGCCTATATGTAGTTGTGAGTGGTGCAAAAAGTCTATTTTAATTATCGTGTACATCCTTTTAATACTAACTTAATGCTAACTTTCTAATTATTTGCTTATAATTGCATAACATACATGCTTCTGTCTTTTAATCTGCACTTACTTACATACATAGTTCTTGATAAAATTTTCTAGTATTACACATGCAATCATGAAAATCATATAATTTTTAGGTGAGTTTTGGGATGAAATGGTGGATCAATCCATCTATGTTTCATGGAAGATTATCAAATTATAAATGTTTGTCAACATCACATGTAGAATAACATGTTTTTATAGCCTTAAAATTGATTTATTCTTTAGAGAGTGAGTGACTAAAGTGAGTAATGCGATAATCATTTTTATTTGATAATTATTGTTAACTATTATATTTATTTTTATTTTTTTATTTGATATATGAAACCGACACTAAGATCATAAATTATTAAGCATGTTAATAAAGCCTATATGAGTTGTGAGTGGTGCAAAAAGTCTATTTTAATTATCGTACACATCCTTTGAATACTAACTTAATGCTAACTTTCTATTTATTTGCTTACAATTGCATAACATACATGCTTCTCGCTTTTTAATCTGACTTACTTACATACATAGTTCTTGATAAAATTTCTGGTATTACACATGCAATCATGAAAATCATATAATTTTTAGGTGAGTTTGGGATGAAATGGTGGATCAAATCTATGTTTCTCGGAAGATTATCAATGATAAATGTTTGTCAACATTGCATAAAGAATAACATGTTTTTATAGCCTTAAAATTGATTTATTCTTTTTAGAGGAGTGACTAAAGTGAGTAATGCAGATAATCATTTTTATTTGATAATTATTGTTAACTATTATATTTATTTTTTATTATTTTATTTGATATATGAAACCGATACTAAGATCATAAATTATTAAGCACGTTAATAAAGCCATATGTAATCATTGTGAGGGTGCAAAAGTCTATTTTAATTATCGATACACATCCTTTTAATACTAACTTAATGCTAACTTTCTATTTATTTGCTTACTGCATAACATACATGCTCGTTTTTAACTGCACTTACTTACATATATATAGTTCTTGATAAATTTTTCCGTATTACATAATGTAATCATGAAAATCATATAATTTTTAGGTGAGTTTTGGGATGAAATGGTGGATCAATCCATCTATGTTTCCTTGAAGATTATCACATTATAAATGTTTGTCAACATTGCACAGTAGAATAACATGTTTTTATAGCCTTAAAATTGATTTATTCTTTAGAGAGTGTGTGTGTAAAGTGAGTAATGCGTATAATCATTTTTATTTGATAATTATTGTTAAGTATTATATTTATTTTTATTATTTCATAAATTATATGAAACTCCATAATTAATTATTGTTAGGTGAGTGAGTGACTAAAGTGAGTAATGCGATAATCATTTTATTTGATAATTATTGTTAACTATTATGTTTATTTTTATTATTTTTATTTGATATATGAAACTCATAATTAAGATCATAAATTATTAAGCACGTTAATAAAGCCTAATAGTCATGTAGTGGTGCAAAAAGTCTATTTTAATTATCTGTACACATCCTTTTAATACTAACTTAATGCTAAATTTCTATTTATTTGCTTATAATTGTACATACATGCTTCTTTTTAATATGCACTTACTTACTTACATAGTTCTTGATAAATTTTTTCTCGTATTACACATGCAATCATGAAAATCATATAATTTTAGGTGAGTTTGGGATGAAATGGTGGATCAATCCATCTATGTTTCCGGAAGATTATCATAAGATAAATGTTTGTCAACATTGCACAGAATAACATGTTTTTATAGCCTTAAAATTGATTTACTTTTTAGATAGTGAGTGATAAAGTGAGTAATGCAGATAATCATTTTTATTTGATAATTATTGTTAATTATTATATTTATTTTTATTATTTTATTTGATATATGAAACGACACTAAGATCATAGATTATTAAGCACGTTAATAAAGTTAAATGTAGTTGTGAGTGGTGCAAAAAGTCTATTTTAATTATCGCTTATATCCTTTTAATACTAACTTAATGCTAACTTTCTATTTATTTGCTTACAATTGCATAACATACATGCTTCGCTTTTTTAATCTGCACTTACTTACATACATAGTTCTTGATAATTTTTCTCGTATTACAAATGCAATCATGAAAATCATATAATTTTTAGGTGAGTTTTGGGATGAAATGGTGGATCAATCCATCTATGTTTCTCGGAAGATTATCAAAGATAAATGTTTGTCAACATTGCATGTAGAATAACATGTTTTTATAGCCTTAAAATTGATTTATTTTTTAGAGTGAGTGACTAAAGTGAGTAATGCAGATAATCATTTTATTTGATAATTATTGTTAACTATTATATTTATTTTTATTATTTTTATTTGATATATGAAACTCACACTAAGATCATAGATTATTGTTAATGCTAATAAAGCCTATATAGTAGTGGTGCAAAAAGTCTATTTTAATTATCGTGTATACATCCTTTTTAATACTAACTTAATGCTAACTTTCTTCTATTTGCTTACAATTGCATAACATACATGCTTCGTTTTTTAATCTGACTTACTTACATACATAGTTCTTGATCAATTTTTCCTCGTATTACACATGTAATCATGAAAATCATATAATTTTTAGGTGAGTTTTGGGATGAAATGGTGGATCAATCCATCTATGTTTCCTAGAAGATTATCATAAATGTTTGTCAACATTGCACGTAGAATAACATGTTTTTATAGCCTTAAAATTGATTTATTCTTTAGAGAGTGAGTGACTAAAGGAGTAATGCAGTATAATCATTTTATTTGATAATTATTGTTAACTATTATATTTATTTTTATTATTTCATAAATTATATGAAATCCATACTAATTATTATAAAGTTAGTGAGATGTTAGTAAAGTGAGAATGCGTATAATCATTTTAATTTGATAATTATTGTTAACTATTATATTTATTTTTATTATTTACAAATTATATGAAACTACACTAATTATATTTATTTTTTTACAATTGCATAACATATATGCTTCTGCTTAATCTACACTTACATACATAGTTCTTGATAATTTTTTTCTCGTATTACAATGCAATCATGAAAATCATATAATTTTAGGTGAGTTTGGGATGAAATGGTGGATCAATCCATCTATGTTTCTCGAAGATTATCACAAGATAAATGTTTGTCAACATTGCCTAGAATAACATGTTTTATAGCCTTAAAATTGATTTATTCTTTTAGAGTGAGTGACTAAAGTGAGTAATGTATAATCATATTTGATAATTATTGTTAACTATTATATTTATTTTTTTATTATGATATATGAAACCGACACTAAGATCATAAATTATTAACACGTAATAAAGCCTATACAGTTTTGTTATAAAAAAGTCTATTTTAATTATCGTACACATCCTTTTAATACTAACTTAATGCTAACTTTCTATTTATTTGCTTACAATTGCATAACATACATGCCTGCTTTTTAATCTGCACTTACTTACATACATAGTTCTTGATAAAAATTTCTATGTAATCATGAAAATCATATAATTTTTAGGTGAGTTTTGGGATGAAATGGTGGATCAATCCATCTATGTTTCCTGAAGATTATCACAGATAAATGTTTGTCAACATTGCATGTAGAATAACATGTTTTTATAGCCTTAAAATTGATTTATTCTTAGAGAGTGAGTGACTAAAGTGAGTAATAATTTTTTATTTGATAATTATTGTTAACTATTATGTTTATTTTTTATTTTATTTGATATATGAAACGATACTAAGATCATAAATTATTAAGCACGTTAATAAAGCCTATACAGTAGTTGTGGAGGTGAAAAAAGTCTATTTTAATTATCGATACACATCCTTTTAATACTAACTTAATGCTAACTTTCTATTTATTTGCTTACAATTGCATAACACATGCTTCTGCTTTTTAATCTGCACTTACTTACATACATAGTTCTTGATAAATTTTTTCTGTATTACACATGCAATCATGAAAATCATATAATTTTTAGGTGAGTTTTGGGATGAAATGGTGGATCAATCCATCTATGTTTCCTAGAAGATTATCACAAGATAAATGTTTGTCAACATTGCATGAGAATAACATGTTTTTATAGCTCTAAAATTGATTTATTCTTTTAGAGTGAGTGACTAAAGGAGTAATGCGTATAATCATTTTATTTGATAATTATTGTTAATTATTATATTTATTTTTATTATTTCATAAATTATATGAACCTACACTAATTATTGTTAGGTGAGTGAGTGACTAAAGTGAGTAATGCAAATAATCATTTTAATTTGATAATTATTGTTAAATTATATTTGTTTTTTATTATTTCATAAATTATATGAAATTTGCACTAATTATATTTATTTTTACAATTGCATACATACATGCTTCTCGCTTTTAATCTGCATTACTTACATACATAGTTCTTGATAATTTTTTCTCGTATTACAAATGCAATCATGAAAATCATATAATTTTTAGGTGAGTTTTGGGATGAAATGGTGGATCAATCCATCTATGTTTGAAGATTATCACAGATAAATGTTTGTCAACATTGCATGTAGAATAACATGTTTTTATAGCCTTAAAATTGATTTATCTTTTTTAGAGAGTGAGTGACTAAAGTGAGTAATGCATAATCATTTTTATTTGATAATTATTGTTAACTATTATGTTTATTTTTATTATTTTTATTTGATATATGAAACCGACACTAAGATCATAAATTATTAAGCACGTTAATAAAGCCTATATGTAGTTATGAGTGGTGCAAAAAGTCTATTTTAATTATCGTGTACACATCCTTTTAATACTAACTTAATGCTAACTTTCTATTTATTTGCTTACAATTGCATAACATACATGCTTCTCTTTTTAATCAGACTTACTTACATATATAGTTCTTGATAAAATTTTTATTACACATGCAATCATGAAAATCATATAATTTTTAGGTGAGTTTTGGGATGAAATGGTGGATCAATCCATCTATGTTTCTGAAGATTATCACGTATAAATGTTTGTCAACATTGCATGTAGAATAACATGTTTTTATATTTAAAATTGATTTATTCTTTTAGAGAGGAGTGACTAAAGTGAGTAATGCATAATCATTTTTATTTGATAATTATTGTTAATTATTATATTTATTTTTTATTATTTTTATTTGATATATGAAACTCACACTAAGATCATAAATTATTAAGCACAATAAAGCTTCTATAATAATTGTGAGTGGTAAAAGTCTATTTTAATTATTTATTAACATCCTTTTAATACTAACTTAATGCTAACTTTCTATTTATTTGCTTACAAATGCATAACATACATGCTTCTCGCTTTTTAATCTGCACTTACTTACATATATAGTTCTTGATAAATTTTTCTAGTATTACACATGCAATCATGAAAATCATATAATTTTAGGTGAGTTTTGGATGAAATGGTGGATCAATCCATCTATGTTTCCTGAAGATTATCATGATAAATGTTTGTCATTGCACGAGAATAACATGTTTTTATAGCCTTAAAATTGATTTACTTTTTAGAGAGTGAGTGACTAAAGTGAGTAATGCGATAATCATTTTATTTGATAATTATTGTTAATTATTATATTTATTTTTATTATTTTTATTTGATATATGAAACCGACACTAAGATCATAAATTATTAAGCACGTTAATAAAGCCTATATACGTAGTCAGAGTGGTAAAAAGTCTATTTTAATTATCGCTATACATCCTTTTACTAACTTAATGCTAACTTTCTATTTATTTGCTTACAATTGCATAACATACATGCTTCTGCTTTTTAACTGCACTTACTTATATACATATAGTTCTTGATAAAATTCTCGTATTACACATGCAATCATGAAAATCATATAATTTTAGGTGAGTTTTGATGAAATGGTGGATCAATCCATCTATGTTTCCTAGAAGATTATCACAAGATAAATGTTTGTCAACATTGCACGTAGAATAACATGTTTTTATAGCCTTAAAATTGATTTATTCTTTTGAGAGTGAGGACTAAAAGGAGTAATGCATAATCATTTTTATTTGATAATTATTGTTAACTATTATATTTATTTTTATTATTTCATAAATTATATGAAACTATAATTAATTATTGTTAGGTGAGTGAGTGACTAAAGGAGTAATGCAGATAATCATTTTAATTTGATAATTATTGTTAACTATTATATTTATTTTTATTATTTCATAAATTATATGAAACCTATTACTAATTATATTTATTTTTACAATTGTATAACATACATGCTTTGTTTTTAATATGCACTTACTTACATACATAGTTCTTGATAATTTTTTCTGTATTACAAATGCAATCATGAAAATCATATAATTTTTAGGTGAGTTTTGGGATGAAATGGTGGATCAATCCATCTATGTTTCCGGAAGATTATCACAAGATAAATGTTTGTCAACATTGCATGTAGAATAATATGTTTTATAGCCTTAAAATTGATTTATTCTTTTAGAGAGTGATAAAGTGAGTAATGCGTATAATCATTTTTATTTGATAATTATTGTTAACTATTATGTTTATTTTTATTATTTTTATTTGATATATGAAACTGACACTAAGATCATAAATTATTAAGCACGTTAATAAAGCCTATGTAGTTGTGAGTGGTGCGTAAAAAGTCTATTTTAATTATCGTATACACATCCTTTTAATACTAACTTAATGCTAACTTTCTATTTATTTGCTTAAATTGTATAACATACATGCTTTGCTTTTTAACTGCACTTACTTACATAGTACTTGATAAATTTGTATTATACATGTAATCATGAAAATCATATATTTTTAGGTGAGTTTTGGGATGAAATGGTGGATCAATCCATCTATGTTTCTAGAAGATTATCACAAGATAAATGTTTGTCAACATTGCACGTAGAATAACATGTTTTATAGCCTTAAAATTGATTTATTCTTTTAGAGATGAGTGACTAAAAGGAGTAATGCGATAATCATTTTATTTGATAATTATGTTAATTATTATATTTATTTTTATTATTTCATAAATTATATGAAACCTATAATTAATTATTGTTAGGTGAGTGAGTGATAAAATAGTAATGCAAATAATCATTTTAATTTGATAATTATTGTTAACTATTATATTTATTTTTTATTATTTCATAAATTATATGAAATTTACACTAATTATATTTATTTTTTTACAATTGCATAAATACATGCTTCGCTTTTTTTTAACTGCACTTACTTACACATAGTTCTTGATAATTTTTTTCTGTATTACAAATGCAATCATGAAAATCATATAATTTTTAGTGAGTTTTGGGATGAAATGGTGGATCAATCCATCTATGTTTCCGAAGATTATCACAAGATAAATGTTTGTCAACATTGCACGTAGAATAACATGTTTTATAGCCTTAAAATTGATTTATTCTTTTAGAGTGAGTGACTAAAGTGAGTAACGATATAATCATTTTTATTTGATAATTATTGTTTTATTATGTTTATTTTTATATTTTTATTTGATATATGAATCGACACTAAGATCATAAATTATTAAGCACGCATAAAGCCTATACAGAGTTGTGAGTGGTGCAAAAAAGTCTATTTTAATTATCGTGTACACATCCTTTTAATACTAACTTAATGCTAACTTATTTATTTGCTTATAATTGCATAACATACATGCTTCTTTAATCTGACTTACTTACATATATAGTTCTTGATAAAATTTTCTGTATTACACATGCAATCATGAAAATCATATAATTTTAGGTGAGTTTTTGGGATGAAATGGTGGATCAATCCATCTATGTTTCCTCGAAGATTATCAAAGTATAAATGTTTGTCAACATTGGTAGAATATGTTTTTATAGCCTTAAATTGATTTATTCTTTAGAGAGTGAGTGACTAAAGTGAGTAATGCAGATAATCATTTTATTTGATAATTATTGTTAACTATTATATTTATTTTTATTATTTTTATTTGATATATGAAACCGACATTAAGATCATAAATTATTAAGCACGTTAATAAAGCCTATATGTAATGTGAGTGGTGCAAAAAGTCTATTTAATTATCGTATACACATCCTTTTTACTAACTTAATGCTAATTTCTATTTATTTCTTACAATTGCATAACATATATGCTTCTGCTTTTTAATCTGCACTTACTTACATACATAGTTCTTGATAAATTTTTCTAGTATTACACATGCAATCATGAAAATCATATAATTTTAGGTGAGTTTTGGATGAAATGGTGGATCAATCCATCTATGTTTCCTCGAAGATTATCACAAGATAAATGTTTGTCAACATTATAATATATTTTTATAGCCTTAAAATTGATTTATTCTTTAGAGAGTGAGTGACTAAAGTGAGTAATGTATAATCATTTTTATTTGATAATTATTGTTAACTATTATATTTATTTTTTATTATTTTATTTGATATATGAACCTATAATTAAGATCATAGATTATTGCTAATGCTAATAAAGCCTATGAGTTGTATGGGTAAAAAGTCTATTTTAATTATGTGCATATATCCTTTTAATACTAACTTAATGCTAACTTTCTATTTATTTGCTTACAATTGCATAAATCATACATGCTTTGCTTTTTAACTGCACTTACTTATATACATAGTTCTTGATAAATTTTTCACATACATGTAATCATGAAAATCATATAATTTTTAGTGAGTTTTGGGATGAAATGGTGGATCCATCTATGTTTCCTTGAAGATTATCACAAAGATAAATGTTTGTCAACATTGCATTAGAATAACATGTTTTTATAGCCTTAAAATTGATTTATTCTTTTAGAGAGTGAGTGACTAAAAGGAGTAATGCGATAATCATTTTATTTGATAATTATTGTTTACTATTATATTATTTTTATTATTTCATAAATTATATGAACTCCATAATTAATTATCATAGTGATTGAGTGACAGTTAGTAATGTATAATCATTTTAATTTGATATTATTTTAACTATTATATTTATTTTTATTATTTCATAAATTATATGAAACTTAACTAATTATATTTATTTTTTACAATTGCATAACATACATGCTTTCTGTTTTTTAACTGCACTTACTTACATACATAGTTCTTGATAATTTTTTTCTCGTATTACAAATGCAATCATGAAAATCATATAATTTTTAGTGAGTTTTGGGATGAAATGGTGGATCAATCCATCTATGTTTCCTGAAGATTATCACAGATAAATGTTTGTCAACATTGCATGAGAATAACATGTTTTTATAGCCTTAAATTGATTTATTCTTTTAGTAGTGAGTGACTAAAGTGAGTAATGCTATAATCATTTTTATTTGATAATTATTGTTAACTATTATATTTATTTTTATTATTTTTATTTGATATATGAAATCTATAATTAAGATCATAAATTATTACACGCATAAAGCCTATACAGAGTCATGGAGTGGTGCAAAAAGTCTATTTTTAATTATCGATATACATCCTTTAATACAAAACTTGCTAATTTCTATTTATTTGCTTTTAAATTGCATAACATACATGCTTCTCTTTTTTAATCAGACTTACTTACATACATAGTTCTTGATAAATTTTTCTTGTATTACACATGCAATCATGAAAATCATATAATTTTTAGGTGAGTTTTGGGATGAAATGGTGGATCAATCCATCTATGTTTCCTAGAAGATTATCATGATAAATGTTTGTCAACATTGCACGTAGAATAACATGTTTTTATAGCCTTAAAATTGATTTATTCTTTAGAGAGTGAGTGACTAAAAGGAGTAATGCGATAATCATTTTATTTGATAATTATTGTTAACTATTATTTATTTTTTTATTATTTCATAAATTATATGAAACTCCATAATTAATTATTGTTAGTGAGCGAGTGATAAAGTGAGTAATGTAAATAATCATTTAATTTGATAATTATTGTTAATTATTATATTTATTTTTATTATTTCATATAAATTAATGAAATTTAATTAATTCTATTTATTTTTTTACAATTGTATAATATATACATGCTTCGCTTTTTAATCTGCACTTACTTACATACATAGTTCTTGATAATTTTTTTCCGTATTACACATGCAATCATGAAAATCATATAATTTTAGGTGAGTTTTGGGATGAAATGGTGGATCAATCCATCTATGTTTCCTGAAGATTATCACAAGATAAATGTTTGTCAACATTGCATGTAGAATAACATGTTTTTATAGCCTTAAAATTGATTTATTCTTTAGAGTGAGGACTAAAGTGAGTAATGCAGATAATCATTTTATTTGATAATTATTGTTTTTATTATGTTTATTTTTATTATTTTTATTTGATATATGAAATCGACATAAGATCATAAATTATTAAGCACGTTAATAAAGTTTATACAGAGTCAGTGGAGGAAAAAGTCTATTTTAATTATCGTGCATACATCCTTTTAATACTAACTTAATGCTAACTTTCTATTTATTTGCTTACAATTGCATAACATACATGCTTCTCTTTTTAATCTGCACTTACTTACATATATAGTTCTTGATAAAATTTTCTAGTACATACATGCAATCATGAAAATCATATAATTTTTAGGTGAGTTTGGGATGAAATGGTGGATCAATCCATCTATGTTTCTGAAGATTATCACAGATAAATGTTTGTCAACATTGTAGAATAACATGTTTTTATAGCCTTAAAATTGATTTATTCTTTTAGAGAGAGTGATTAAAGTGAGTAATGCGTATAATCATTTTATTTGATAATTATTGTTAACTATTATGTTTATTTTTATTATTTTTATTTGATATATGAAATCGACACTAAGATCATAAATTATTAAGCACGTTAATAAAGCCTATATGTAATTGTGAGTGGTGCAAAAGTCTATTTTAATTATTTACACATCCTTTTAATACTAACTTAATGCTAACTTCTATTTATTTTCTTACAATTGCATAACATATACATGCTTCTGCTTTTAACTGCACTTACTTACATACATAGTTCTTGATAAATTTTTCTAGTATTACATGCAATCATGAAAATCATATAATTTTAGGTGAGTTTTGATGAAATGGTGGATCAATCCATCTATGTTTCCGGAAGATTATCATGATAAATGTTTGTCAACATTGCACGTAGAATAACATGTTTTTATAGCCTTAAAATTGATTTATTCTTTTTAGAGAGTGAGTGACTAAAGTGAGTAATGCGATAATCATTTTTATTTGATAATTATTGTTAATATTATATTTATTTTTATTATTTTTATTTGATATATGAAACCGATATCTAAGATCATAAATTATTAAGCACGCTAATAAAGCCTATAATGAGTTGTGAGTGGTGCAAAAAGTCTATTTTAATTATCGGTACACATCCTTTTAATACTAACTTAATGCTAACTTTCTATTTATTTGCTTACAATTGCATAACATACATGCTTCGCTTTTTAATCTGCACTTACTTACATACATAGTTCTTGATAAATTTTTTCGTATTACACATGTAATCATGAAAATCATATAATTTTTAGGTGAGTTTGGGATGAAATGGTGGATCAATCCATCTATGTTTCCTAGAAGATTATCACAAGATAAATGTTTGTCAACATTGCACGTAGAATAACATGTTTTTATAGCCTTAAAATTGATTTATTCTTTTTAGAGTGAGTGACTAAAGTGAGTAATGTATAATCATTTTTATTTGATAATTATTGTTAACTATTATATTTATTTTTATTATTTCATAAATTATATGAAATCATAACTAATTATTGTTAGGTGAGTGAAGGACTAAATGAGTAATGCAGTATAATCATTTTAATTTGATAATTATTGTTAACTATTATATTTATTTTTTATTATTTTATAAATTATATGAAATATATTAATTATATTTATTTTTACAATTGTATAATATACATGTTTTTTAATCAGACTTACTTACATATACATAGTTCTTTGATAATTTTTTTTTCCGTATTACAATGCAATCATGAAAATCATATAATTTTAGGTGAGTTTTGGGATGAAATGGTGGATCAATCCATCTATGTTTCCTGAAGATTATCATAAAGATAAATGTTTGTCAACATTACATAGAATAATATGTTTTTATAGCCTTAAAATTGATTTATTCTTTTAGAGAGTGAGTGACTAAAGTGAGTATTGTATAATCATTTTATTTGATAATTATTGTTAACTATTATGTTTATTTTTATTATTTTTATTTGATATATGAAACGATGACTAAGATCATAAATTATTAAGCACGTTAATAAAGCCTATATGTAGTCATGAGTGGTGCAAAAAGTCTATTTTAATTATCGTACACATCCTTTTAATACTAACTTAATGCTAACTTTCTATTTATTTGCTTAAATTGCATAACATACATGCTTCGCTTTTTTAATACTGCACTTACTTACATATATAGTTCTTGATAAATTTTTTTCCGTATTACACATGCAATCATGAAAATCATATAATTTTTAGGTGAGTTTTGGATGAAATGGTGGATCAAACCATCTATGTTTCTGAAGATTATCACATTATAAATGTTTGTCAACATTGCATAGAGAATAACATGTTTTTATAGCCTTAAAATTGATTATTCTTTTAGAGAGTGTGTAAGTAAAGTGAGTAATGTATAATTATTTTTATTTGATAATTATTGTTAAGTATTATATTTATTTTTATTATTTCATAAATTATATGAAACTCCATACTAATTATTGTTAGTGAGTGAGTGACTAAAGTGAGTAATGCAGATAATCATTTTATTTGATAATTATTGTTAACTATTATGTTTATTTTTATTATTTTATTTGATATATGAAACTCACTAAGATCATAAATTATTAAGCACGTTAATAAAGCCTATACAGAGTAGTTAGTGTGCAAAAAGTCTATTTTAATTATCGTACACATCCTTTTAATACTAACTTAATGCTAAATTTCTATTTATTTGCTTATAATTGCATAACATACATGCTTCGCTTTTTAATATGCACTTACTTACATACAGTTCTTGATAAATTTTTTCCGTATTACACATGCAATCATGAAAATCATATAATTTTAGGTGAGTTTTGGGATGAAATGGTGGATCAATCCATCTATGTTTCCTGGAAGATTATCACAAGATAAATGTTTGTCAACATTGCACGTAGAATAACATGTTTTTATAGCCTTAAAATTGATTTATTCTTTTAGAGTGAGTGACTAAAGTGAGTAATGCGTATAATCATTTTATTTGATAATTATTGTTAATTATTATATTTATTTTTATTATTTTATTTGATATATGAAACTGACACTAAGATCATAAATTATTAAGCACGTTAATAAAGCCATAATGTAGTCGTGAGTGGAAAAGTCTATTTTAATTATCGATACACATCCTTTTAATACTAACTTAATGCTAACTTTCTATTTATTTGCTTACAATTGCATAACATACATGCTTCTGCTTTTTAATCACTTACATATATAGTTCTTGATAAAAATTTCCGTATTACACATGTAATCATGAAAATCATATAATTTTTAGGTGAGTTTGGGATGAAATGGTGGATCAATCCATCTATGTTTCCTAGAAGATTATCACAGATAAATGTTTGTCAACATTGCATGTAGAATAATATGTTTTTATAGCCTTAAAATTGATTTATTCTTTTTAGAGAGTGAGTGACTAAAAGGAGTAATGTATAATCATTTTATTTGATAATTATTGTTAATATTATATTTATTTTTATTATTTCATAAATTATATGAAACCGATAATTACTATTATTGTTAGTGAGTGAGGACTAAAGTGAGTAATGCGTATAATCATTTTAATTTGATAATTATTGTTAACTATTATATTTATTTTTATTATTTCATAAATTATATGAAATCTATAATTAATTATATTTATTTTTACAATTGCATAATATACATGCTTCGCTTTTTTAACTGCACTTACTTACATACATAGTTCTTGATAATTTTTCCTGTATTACAAATGCAATCATGAAAATCATATAATTTTAGGTGAGTTTTGGGATGAAATGGTGGATCAATCCATCTATGTTTCCGGAAGATTATCAAGATAAATGTTTGTCAACATTATACGTAGAATAACATGTTTTTATAGCCTTAAAATTGATTTATTCTTTTAGAGTGAGGACTAAAGTGAGTAATCGTATAATCATTTTTATTTGATAATTATTGTTAACTATTATGTTTATTTTTATTATTTTTATTTGATATATGAAACCCACACTAAGATCATAAATTATTGCACGTTAATAAAGCCTATACATATTCTGGAGTGGTGCAAAAAGTCTATTTTAATTATCGGTACACATCCTTTAATACTAACTTAATGCTAAATTTCTATTTATTTGCTTATAATTGTACAACATACATGCTTCTGCTTTTTAATATGCACTTACTTACATACATAGTTCTTGATAAATTTTTCCTGTATTACACATGCAATCATGAAAATCATATAATTTTTAGGTGAGTTTTTGATGGACTATGTTTCCTCGAAGATTATTTCACATTATAAATGTTTATCAACATTGCATAGAATTACGTTTTTATAGCCTTAAAATTGATTATTAATCTTCTTTTAGTGGAGCAAGTAAATGAGTAATGCAGTATAATCATTTTATTTGATAATTATTGTTAACTATTATATTTATTTTTATTATTTCATAAATTATATGAAACTCATACTAATTATTGTTAGGTGAGGAGGACTAAAGTGAGAAATGCGAGTAATCATTTTTATTTGATAATTATTGTTAACTATTATGTTTATTTTTATTATTTTATTTGATATACAAATCATACTAAGATCATAAATTATTAAGCACAAGTAATAAAACCTATATGAAGTTAAGTAGTGGTGCAAAAAAAAGTCTATTTTAATTATCGTACACATCCTTTTTAATACTAACTTAATGCTAAATTTCTATTTATTTGCTTACAATTGTATAACATACATGCTTCTGCTTTTTAATATGCACTTACCATACATAGTTCTTGATAAATTTTTTCCTGTATTACACATGCAATCATGAAAATCATATAATTTTTAGGTGAGTTTTGGGATGAAATGGTGGATCAATCCATCTATGTTTCCTAGAAGATTATCACAAGATAAATGTTTGTCAACATTGCATGTAGAATAAATGTTTTTATAGCCTTAAAATTGATTTATTCTTTTTAGAGAGTGAGTGACTAAAGTGAGTAATGCGTATAATCATTTTTATTTGATAATTATTGTTAATTATTATATTTATTTTTATTATTTTTATTTGATATATGAAATCGACACTAAGATCATAGTATTATTAACGTTAATAAAGCCTATACGTAGTTGTGAGTGGTGCAAAAAGTCTATTTTAATTATCGACATATCCTTTTAATACTAACTTAATGCTAACTTTCTATTTATTTGCTTACAATTGCATAACATACATGCTTTAATTTTTTCAGACTTACTTACATACATAGTTCTTGATAAAATTTTTCGTATTATACATGCAATCATGAAAATCATATAATTTTTAGGTGAGTTTTGGGATGAAATGGTGGATCAATCCATCTATGTTTCCTAGAAGATTATCATGATAAATGTTTGTCAAATATTGCATGTAGAATAACATGTTTTTATAGCCTTAAAATTGATTTATTCTTTTAGAGAGTGAGTGACTAAAAGGAGTAATGTATAATCATTTTATTTGATAATTATTGTTAACTATTATATTTATTTTTTTTATTTATAAATTATATGAAACCTATACTAATTATTGTTAGTGAGGAGGACTAAAGTGAGTAATGCAAGATAATCATTTTAATTTGATAATTATTGTTAACTATTATATTTATTTTATTATTTCATAAATTATATGAAATGTATAACTAATTATATTTATTTTTACAATTGCATAACATACATGCTTCTCGCTTTTTAACTGCACTTACTTACATACATAGTTCTTGATAATTTTTTTCTCTGGTATTACAAATGCAATCATGAAAATCATATAATTTTTAGGTGAGTTTTGGGATGAAATGGTGGATCAATCCATCTATGTTTCCTGAAGATTATCACAAGATAAATGTTTGTCAACATTATATGTAGAGAATAACATGTTTTTATAGCCTTAAAATTGATTTATTCTTTTAGAGTGAGTGACTAAAGTGAGTAATGTATAATCATTTTTATTTGATAATTATTGTTAACTATTATGTTTATTTTTATTATTTTTATTTGATATATGAAACCTGACACTAAGATCATAAATTATTAAGCACTTAATAGCCTATACAGAGTCAAGCAGTGGTGCAAAAAGTCTATTTTTAATTATCATACACATCCTTTTAATACTAACTTAATGCTAACTTTCTATTTATTTGCTTATAATTGCATAACATACATGCTTCCTTTTAATATGCACTTACTTACATACATAGTTCTTGATAAATTTTTCCTGTATTACACATGCAATCATGAAAATCATATAATTTTAGGTGAGTTTGGGATGAAATGGTGGATCAATCCATCTATGTTTCCGGAAGATTATCACAAGATAAATGTTTGTCAACATTGCACGTAGAATAACATGTTTTTATAGCCTTAAAATTGATTTATTCTTTTAGAGAGTGAGTGACTAAAGTGAGTAATGCGATAATCATTTTTATTTGATAATTATTGTTAATTATTATATTTATTTTTATTATTTTTATTTGATATATGAAATCGACACTAAGATCATAAATTATTAAGCACGTTAATAAAGCCTATAATGAGTCAGTGGAGTAAAAAAGTCTATTTTAATTATCGATACACATCCTTTTAATACTAACTTAATGCTAACTTTCTATTTATTTGCTTACAATTGCATAACATACATGCTTCTGCTTTTTAATCTGCACTTACTTACATACATAGTTCTTGATAAAATTTTTCCGTATTACACATGTAATCATGAAAATCATATAATTTTTAGGTGAGTTTGGGATGAAATGGTGGATCAATCCATCTATGTTTCCTAGAAGATTATCACAGATAAATGTTTCTTCAACATTGCACGTAGAATAACATGTTTTTATAGCCTTAAAATTGATTTATTCTTTAGAGAGTGAGTGACTAAAAGTGAGTAATGTATAATCATTTTTATTTGATAATTATTGTTAACTATTATATTTATTTTTATTATTTCATAAATTATATGAAACGACACTAATTATTGTTAGGTGAGTGATGTAGTAATGCGTATAATCATTTTAATTTGATAATTATTGTTAACTATTATATTTATTTTATTATTTCATAAATTATATGAAATTATACACTAATTATATTTATTTTTTACAATTGCATAACATACATGCTTCTGCTTTTTAATCTGACTTACTTACATACATAGTTCTTGATAATTTTTCCTGTATTACAAATGCAATCATGAAAATCATATAATTTTAGGTGAGTTTTGGGATGAAATGGTGGATCAATCCATCTATGTTTCCTGGAAGATTATCACAGTATAAATGTTTGTCAACATTGCACAGAGAATAACATGTTTTTATAGCCTTAAAATTGATTTATTCTTTTAGAGAGTGAGTGACTAAAGTGAGTAATGCAGATAATCATTTTTATTTGATAATTATTGTTAACTATTATATTTATTTTTTATTATTTTTATTTGATATATGAAACTGACACTAAGATCATAAATTATTAAGCACGTTAATAAAGCCTATACAGAGTTGTGAGTGGTGCAAAAAAGTCTATTTTAATTATCAGGTACACATCCTTTTAATACTAACTTAATGCTAACTTTCTATTTATTTGCTTACAATTGCATAACATACATGCTTCTGTTTTTTAATCTGCACTTACTTACATACATAGTTCTTGATAAATTTTTTCTGGTATTACACATGCAATCATGAAAATCATATAATTTTTAGGTGAGTTTTGGGATGAAATGGTGGATCAATCCATCTATGTTTCCTGAAGATTATCACAAGATAAATGTTTGTCAACATTGCATGTAGAATAACATGTTTTTATAGCCTTAAAATTGATTTACTTTTGAGAGAGTGAGTGACTAAAGTGAGTAATGCGATAATCATTTTATTTGATAATTATTGTTAACTATTATGTTTATTTTTATTATTTTTATTTGATATATGAAATCACACTAAGATCATAAATTATTAAGCACGTTAATAAAGCCTATAATGTGAGTTGTGAGTGGTGCAAAAAGTCTATTTTAATTATCGATATAACATCCTTTTAATACTAACTTAATGCTAACTTTCTATTTATTTGTTTACAATTGTACATACATGTTTCCTTTTTAACTGTGACTTACTTATATACATAGTTCTTGATAAAAAATTTCCGTATTACATAATCAAAAATCATATAATTTTTAGGAGTTTTGGGATGAAATGGTGATCAATCCATCTATGTTTCCTAGAAGATTATCACAAGATAAATGTTTGTCAACATTGCACGTAGAATAACATGTTTTTATAGCCTTAAAATTGATTTATTCTTTTAGAGAGGAGTGACTAAAGAGTAATGCGATAATCATTTTATTTGATAATTATTGTTAACTATTATATTTATTTTTATTATTTCATAAATTATATGAAACTCATACTAATTATTGTTAGGTGAGGAGTGACTAAAGTGAGTAATGTAGATAATCATTTTAATTTGATAATTATTGTTAATTATTATATTTATTTTTATTATTTCATAAATTATTGAAATACACTAATTATATTTATTTTTACAATTGCATAACATACATGCTCGCTTTTTTAATCTGCACTTACTTATATACATAGTTCTTTGATAATTTTTTTTCTCGTATTACAAATGCAAATCATGAAAATCATATAATTTTTAGGTGAGTTTTGGGATGAAAATGGATCAATCCATCTATGTTTCGAACATTATCACAGATAAATGTTCTGTCAACATTGCACGTAGAATAACATGTTTTATAGCCTTAAAATTGATTTATTCTTTAGAGAGTGAGGACAAAGTGAGTAATGCGTATAATCATTTTATTTGATAATTATTGTTAACTATTAT
>CM038792.1:164653442-164717496 GCA_021764765.1 Vicia sativa | reverse complement strand
ATACATAGTTCTTGATCAATTTTTACGGTATTACATGTGATCATAATCATATAATTTTAGGTGAGTTTTGGATGAAATGGTGGATCAATCCATCTATGTTCCTAGAAGATTATCACAGGTATAAATGTTTGTCAACATTACCTGAGAGAATAACATGTTTTTATAGCCTTAAATTGATTTATTCTTTTAGAGTGAGTGACTAAAGTGAGTAATGGAATGATAATATTATTTGATAATTATGTTAACTATTATGTTTATTTTTATTTATTTTTTATATAAGCCATGACTTTGAATCATAAATTATTAAACGCGTTAATAAAGCCTATCTGAGTTGTGAGTGGTGCAAAAATGTCTATTTTAATTATCAGGATACACATCCTTTTAATACTAACTTAATGCTAACTTTCTTTATTTGCTTAGTGCATAACATACATGCCTTGCATTTTTAATGTATTTACTTACATACATAGTTCTTGATAAAATTTTAAATACACATACAATCATGAAAATCATATAATTTTAGGTGAGTTTTGGGATGAAATGGTGGATCAATCCATCTATATTTTCCGGGAAGATTATCACATTATAAATGTTTGTCAACATTGCACAAAGAATAACATGTTTTATTTGTAGCAAAATTGATTTATTCTTTTAGAGAAATGATGTAAGTAAGTGAGTAATCACAGGATAATTATTTTTATTTGATAATTGTTAATTATTATATTTATTTTTATTATTTCATAAATTATATAAAGCCGACACTAATTATTGTTAGGTGGTGGTGACTAAAGTGAGTAATCACGGATAATCATTTAATTTGATAATTATTAACAATATATTTATTTTTATTATTTCATAAATTATAAACTGACACTAATTATATTTATTTTTGACAATTGCATAACATACATATACATTTTTTAATACGCACTTACACATACGAGTTCTTGATAATTTTCTTGTATTACAAATGCAATCATGAAAATCATATAATTTTTAGGTGAGTTTTGGGATGAAATGGTGGATCGATCCATCTATGTTTCTGGAAGATTATCACAGTATAAATGTTTGTCAACATTACTGTGGAGAAAATGTTTTATAGCCTTAAAATTGATTTATTCTTTTAGAGTGAGTGACTAAAGTGAGTAATGCGATAATCATATTTATTTGATAATTATTGTTAACTATTATGTTTATTTTTTATTATTTTTTATTTGATATATGACACTAAGCTCATAAATTATTAAGCTCGTCAATAAAGCCTATATGAGTTGTGAGTGGTGCAAAAAAAGTCTTTTAATTATCGGTACACATCCTTTTAATACTAACTTAATGCTAACTTTCTATTTATTGCTTACAATTGCATAACATACATGCTTGTTTTTTAATACTTACTTACATACATAGTTCTTGATAAATTTTTACGGTATTACATGCTATCATGAAATCATATAATTTTTAGGTGAGTTTTGGGATGAAATGGTGGATCAATCCATCTATGTTTCTGAAGATTATCAGTATAAATGTTTGTCAACATTACCTGAAGAATAACAGTTTTATAGCCTTAAAATTGATTTATTCTTTTAGATATGAGTGACTAAAATGAGTAATGCGGATAATCATTTTATTTGATAATTATTGTTAATTATTATATTTATTTTTATTATTTCATAAATTATATGAAGCGACACTAATTATTGTTAGGTGGTGGTGACTAAAGTGAGTAATCACGGATAATCATTTTAATTTGATAATTATTGTTAACTATATTTATTTTTATTATTTACATTTGATATAAGACCGACATAGATTTAAATTATTAATGCGTTAATAGCCTTATCACGAGTTGTGAGTGGTGCAAAAGTCTATTTTAATTATCGGTACATCCTTTTTAATACTAACTTAATGCTAACTTTCTATTTATTGTCTGGTGCATAACATACATGTACATTTTTAATCTTACACTTACATACATAGTTCTTGATAAATTTTTTCTAGTATTACACATGCAATCATGAAAATCATATAATTTTTAGGTGAGTTTTGGATAAAATGGTGGATCAATCCATCTATGTTTCATGGAAGATTATCACATTATAAATGTTTGTCAATATTGCACAGAGAATAACATGTTTTATAGCCTTAAAATGATTTATTCTTTTAGAGAGTGTGTAAGTAAAGTGAGTAATGCAGATAATTATTTTTATTTGATAATTATTGTTAAGTATTATATTTATTTTATTATTTCATAGATTATATAAATGACACTAATTATTGTTAGGTGGTGAGTGACTAAAGTGAGTAATCACAGATAATCATTTAATTTGATAATTATTGTTAACTATTATATTTATTTTGCATTATTTCTTAAATTATATAAATACTACACTAATTATATTTATTTTTATAATTGAATAACATACATATACATTTTTTTCTGAACTTACTTAAATACATAGTTCTTGATAATTTTTTACGGTATTACAAATGCAATCATGAAAATCATATAATTTTTAGGTGAGTTTTGGGATGAAATGGTGGATCAATCCATCTATGTTTCCTTGAAGATTATACAGTATAAATGTTTGTCAACATTGCCTGAGAGAATAACATGTTTTATAGCCTTAAAATTGATTTATTCTTTTAGAGTGAGTAACTAAAGGAGTAATCGAGATAATCATTTTATATAATTATTTATTAACTATTATATTTATTTTATTTATTTCATATTATATGGCCGGCCTAATTATTGTTAGGTGGTGGTGACTATGTGAGTAATACAGATAATCATTCAATTTGATAATTATTGTTAACTATTATATTTATTTTTATTATTTCATAAATTATATAAACCGACACTAATTACATTTATTTTTTAAATTGCATAACATACATGTACATTTTTTTTTAATGCGCACTTACTTACATACATAGTTCTTGATAATTTTTTTACGGTATTACAAATGCAATCATGAAATCATATAATTTTTAGGTGAGTTTTGGGATGAAATGGTGGATCAATCCATCTATGTTTCTGGAAGATTATCCACATTATAAATGTTTGTCAACATTGCCTGAGAGAATAACATGTTTTATAGCCTTAAAATTGATTTATTCTTTTAGAAGTGTGTGACTAAAGTGAGTAATGCGAGATAATCATTTTTATTTGATAATTATTGTTAACTATTATATTTATTTTTATTATTTTTATTTGATATATGAAGCCGACACTAAGATCATAAATTATTAAACACGTTAATAAGGCCTATCTGAGTTGTGAGTGGTGCAAAAAGTCTATTTTAATTATCGGTACACATCCTTTTAATACTAACTTAATGCTAACTTTCTATTTATTTGCTTACAATTGCATAACATACATGCTTACATTTTTAATGCACTTACTTACATACATAGTTCTTGATAAATTTTCTAGTATTACACATGCAATCATGAAAATCATATAATTTTTAGGTGAGTTTTGGATGAAATGGTGGAATAATCCATCTATGTTTCTGGAAGATTATCATTATAAATGTTTGTCAACATTACCTGAGAGAATAACATGTTTTTATAGCCTTAAAATTGATTTATTCTTTTAGAGGTGAGTAAGTAAAGTGGTGTCACGAGATAATCATTTTTTTGATAATTGTTAAGTATTATATTTATTTTTATTATTTCATAAATTATGAAGCGACACTAATTATTATTAGTAGTGGTGAGTGCTATAGTGAGTAATCAAGGTAATCATTTTTATTTGATATTTATTGTTAACTATTATATTTATTTTTTATTATTTCATAAATATTATAAAGCGACACTTAATATATTTATTTTTACAATTGCATAACATACATACTTGTTTTCAATCTGCACTTACCCATACATAGTTCTTGATAAATTTTTACGGTATTACATGCAATCATGAAAATCATATAATTTTAGGTGAGTTTGGGATGAAATGGTGGATCAATCCATCTATGTTTCTGGAAGATTATCATAGTATAAATGTTTGTCAACATTGCCTAGAGAATAACATGTTTTATAGCCTTAAAATTGATTTATTCTTTTAGATAGTGAGTGACTAAAGTAGTGTCTGAGATAATCATTTTTATTTGATAATTATTTTAATTATTATATTTATTTTTATTATCATAAATTATATGGCCAGCACTAATTATTGTTAGGTGGTGAGTGACTAAAGTGGTGTCTGAGATAATCATTTAATTTGATAATTATTTTTTAACTATTATTTTTATTTTGAATTATTTCATAAATTATATAAACTAACACTAATTATATTTATTTTTATAATTGCATAACATACATGCTTCTTATTTAATGCGCACTTACTTACATACATAGTTCTTGATAATTTTTACGGTATTACAAATGCAATCATGAAAATCATATAATTTTAGGTGAGTTTTGGGATGAAATGGTGGATCAATCCATCTATGTTTCACGGAAGATTATCACAGTTATAAATGTTTGTCAACATTGCCTGAGAGAATAACATGTTTTATAGCCTTAAAATTGATTTATTCTTTTAGAGAGTGAGTGACTAAAGTGAGTAATGCGAGATAATCATTTTTATTTGATAATTATTGTTAATTATTATATTTATTTTTATTATTTTTATTTGATATATGAAGCCGACACTAAGATCATAGATTATTAAGCACGTTAATAAGCCTTATCTGGAGTTGTGAGTGGTGCAAAAGTCTATTTTAATTATCGGTACACATCCTTTTAATACTAACAATGCTAACTTTCTATCTATTGCTTACAATTGCATAACATACATATTCATTTTTAATCGCACTTACATACATAGTTCTTGATAAATTTTTGGTATTACATGTAATCATGAAAATCATATAATTTTAGGTGAGTTTTGGGATGAAATGGTGGATCCATCTATGTTTCCTTAAAGATTATCCGCAGTATAAATGTTTGTCAACATTGCGAGAGAATAACATGTTTTATAGCCTTAAATTGATTTATTCTTTTAGAGAATGAGTGACTAAAGGAGTAATCTGATTATCATTTTATTTGATAATTATTGTTAACTATTATATTTATTTTTATTATTTTATTTGATATATGAAACACACTAAGATCATAAATTATTAAGCACGTTAATAAAGCCTATCTGAGTTGGAGTGGTGCAAAAAGTCTATTTTAATTATCGGTATTTACATCCTTTTAATAGTAACTGAATGCTAACTTTCTATCTATTTGCTTCAATTGCATAACATACATGTACATTTTTTTAACGCACTTACTTACATACATAGTTCTTGATAAATTTTTTGGTATTACATGTAATCATGAAAATCATATAATTTTAGGGTGAGTTTTGGGATGAAATGGTTGATCAATCCATATGTTTCTGAAGATTATCACAGTATAAATGTTTGTCAACATTGCACAGAAAATAACATGTTTTATAGCCTTAAAATTGATTTATTCTTTTAGAGAGTGAGTGACTAAAGTGAGTAATCTGAGATAATCATTTATTTGATAATTATTGTTAACTATTATGTTTATTTTATTTTTATTTTTAAATATGGCCGACACTAAGATCATAAATTATTAAACACGTTAATAAAGCCTATCTGAGTTGTGAGTGGTGCAAAATGTCTATTTAATTATCAGTACACATCCTTTTAATACTAACTTAATGCTAACTTTCATTTATTTGTTTACAATTGCATAACATACTGTCTTGTTTTTAATGCACTTACTTACATACATAGTTCTTGATAAAAATTTCTAGTATTACATGCAATCATGAAAATCATATAATTTTTAGGTGAGTTTTGGATAAAATGGTGGATCAATCCATCTATGTTTCTGGAAGATTATCACATTATAAATGTTTGTCAACATTGCGAGAGAATAACATGTTTTTATAGCCTTAAAATTGATTTATTCTTTTAGAGTGAGTGACTAAAGTGAGTAATCTGATAATCATTTTTATTTGATAATTATTGTTAATTATTATATTTATTTTTATTATTTTATTTGATATATGAAGCTGACACTAAGATCATAGATTATTAACCGTTAATAAAGCCTATCTGAGGAGTTGTGAGTAGTGCAAAAAGTCTATTTTAATTATCGGTACACATCCTTTTAATATAACTTAATGCTAACTTTCATCTATTTGCTTACATTGCATAACATACATATACATTTTTAATGCGCACTTACTTACATACATAGTTCTTGATAAATTTTTTCATGTATTACACATGCAATCATGAAAATCATATAATTTTTAGGTGAGTTTTGGATGAAATGGTGTCAATCCATCTATGTTTCTGGAAGATTATCACATATTAATGTTTGTCAACATTGCCTGAGAGAATAACATGTTTTTATAGCCTTAAAATTGATTTATTCTTTTATAGAGTGAGTGACTAAAGTGTGTCACGAGATAATCATTTTATTTGATAATTATTGTTAATTATTATATTTATTTCTTATTATTTTTATTTGATATATAAACGACACTAAGATCATAGATTATTAAACACGTTAATAAAGCCTATCACGGAGTTGTGGTAGTGCAAAAAGTCTATTTTAATTATCGGTACACATCCTTAATACTAACTAATGCTAACTTTCTATCTATTTACAATTGCATAACATACATATACATTTTTAATCGCACTTACCCATACATAGTTCTTGATCAATTTTTACGGTATTACACGTAATCATGAAAATCATATAATTTTTAGGTGAGTTTTGGGATGAAATGGTGGATCAATCCATATGTTTCCTAGAAGATTATCACAGATATAAATGTTTGTCAACATTGCCTGAATAACATGTTTTTATAGCCTTAAAATTGATTTATTCTTTTAGAGGTGAGTGACTAAAGTGAGTAATCTGAGATAATCATTTATTTGATAATTATTGTTAACTATTATGTTTATTTTTTTATTTTTATATATGAAAGCGACACTAAGATCATAAATTATTAACCGTTAATAAAGCCTATCTGAGTTGTGAGTGGTGCAAAAATGTCTATTTTAATTATCGGATACACATCCTTTTAATACTAACTTAATGCTAACTTTCTATTTATTTGCTTAGAATTGCATAACATACATATACATTTTTTGCACTTACTTATATATAGTTCTTGATAAAAATTTACGGTATTACACATGCAATCATGAAAATCATATAATTTTTAGGTGAGTTTGGGATGAAATGGTGGATCAAACCATCTATATTTCCGGAAGATTATCACATTATAATTGTTTGTCAACATTGCACAAAAGAATAACATGTTTTATTGCCTTAAAATTGATTAATTCTTTTAGAGTGTGTAAGTAAAAGTGAGTAATGCAGGATAATTATTTTATTTGATAATTATTGTTAAGTATTATATTTATTTTTATTATATCATAAATTATATGAATGACACTAATTATTGTTAGGTGAGTAAGTGACTAAAGTGAGTAATGAGATAATCATTTTATTTGATAATTATTGTTAACTATTATGTTTATTTTTATTATTTTATTTGATATATATGAAATGACACTAAGATCATAAATTAATAAACACGTTAATAAAGCTATACAGAGACTTGTTAGTCTTTGCAAAAAGTCTATTTTAATTATCGGATACACATCCTTTTAATACTAACTTAATGCTAACTTTCATCTATTAGCTTACAATGCATAACATACATGCTTACATTTGTTTGCACTTACTTACATACATAGTTCTTGATAAATTTTTACGGTATTACACATGTAATCATTAAAATCATATAATTTTTAGGTGAGTTTTGGGATGGAATGGTGGATCATCCATCTATGTTTCACGGAAGATTATCACAGTATAAATGTTTGTCATTATTGCATAGAATAACATGTTTTTATAACCTTAAAATTGATTTATTCTTTTAGAGTGAGTGACTAAAGTGAGTAATCTCGAGATAATATATTTGATAATTATTGTTAACTATTATGTTTATTTTATTTTTATTTTTTATATATAATGACACTAAGATCATAAATTATTACGTTAATAAAGCCTATCTGAGTTGTGAGTGGAACAAAAATGTCTATTTTAATTATCAGATACATCCTTTTAATACTAACTTAATGCTAACTTTCTATTTATTTGCTTAGAATTGCATAACATACATACATTTTTTAATCATACACTTACATATATAGTTCTTGATAAAAATTTACGGTATTACACATCAATCATAATCATATAATAATTTTTAGGTGAGTTTTGGGATGAAATGGTGGATCGAACCATCAATATTTCAGAAGATTATCACATTATAATTGTTTGTCAACATTGCACAAAGAATAACATGTTTTATTGCCTTAAAATTGATTATTCTTTTAGAGAGTGTGTAAGTAAAGTGAGTAATGCAGATAATTATTTTATTTGATAATTATTAAGTATTATATTTATTTTTATTATATCATAAATTATATGAATGACACTAATTATTGTTAGGTGAGTAAGTGACTAAAGTGAGTAATCGAGATAATCATTTTTATTTGATAATTATTGTTAACTATTATGTTTATTTTTATTATTTTTATTTGATATATGAAAGCGACACTAAGATCATAAATTAATAAACACGTTAATAAAGCTATCTGAGACTTGTTGGTGTTTATGAAAAAGTCTATTTTAATTATCGAATACACATCCTTTTAATACTAACTTAATGCTAACTTTCTATCTATTTGCTTACAATTGCATAACATACATGCTTACATTTACAATTGCTGCACTTACTTACATACATAGTTCTTGATAAATTTTACGGTATTACACATATAATCATTAAAATCATATAATTTTAGGTGAGTTTTGGGATGGAAATGGGATCAATCCATCTATGTTTCTGGAAGATTATCACAGTATAAATGTTTGTCAACATTGCACATAGAATAACATGTTTTTATAACCTTAAAATTGATTTATTCTTTTAGAGTGAGTGACTAAAGTGAGTCTGAGATAATCATTTTTATTTGATAATTATTAACTATTATGTTTATTTTTATTATTTTATTTGATATATGAAAGCGACACTAAGATCATAAAGTATTAAACACGTTAATAAAGCCTATCGTAGTTGTGAGTGGTGCAAAAAGTCTATTTTAATTATCGGTACACATCCTTTTAATACTAACTTAATGCTAACTTTCTATCTATTTGCTTACAATTGCATAACATACATGTACATTTTTTAATACTTACTTACATACATAGTTCTTGATAAAATTTTACGGTATTACATGTAATCATGAAAATCATATAATTTTAGGTGAGTTTTGGGATGAAATGGTGGATCAATCCATCTATGTTTCTGGAAGATTATCACATTATAAATGTTGTCAACATTGCCGAGAATAACATGTTTTATAGCCTTAAAATTGATTTATTCTTTTAGAGAGTGAGTGACTAAAGTGAGTAATCTGAGATAATCATTTTTATTTGATAATTATTGTTAACTATTATATTTATTTTTATTATTTCATAAATTATATAAATGACACTAATTATTGTTAGGTGAATGAGTGACTAAAGTGAGTAATGCAAATAATCATTTAATTTGATAATTATTGTTAACTATTATATTTATTTTTATTATTTGATAAATTATATGACGACACTAATTATATTTATTTTTTTTCAATTGCATAACATACATATACATTTTTAATCGCACTTACTTACACACATAGTTCTTGATAATTTTTATTACAAATAATCATGAAAATCATATAATTTATAGGTGAGTTTTGGGATGAAATGGTGGATCAATCCATCTATGTTTCACGGAAGATTATCAAAGTATAAATGTTTGTCTACATTGCACGAGAGAATAACATGTTTTATAGCCTTAAAATTGATTTATTCTTTTAGATAGTGAGTGACTAAAGTGAGTAATGCAGATAATCATTTTATTTGATAATTATTGTTAATTATTATATTTATTTTTATTATTTCATAAATTATATAGGCGACACTAATTATTGTTAGGTGAGTGAGTGACTAAAGTGAGTAATCTGAGATAATCATTTAATTTGATAATTATTGTTAACTATTATATTTATTTTGCATTATTTCATAAATTATATAGAAACCGACACTAATTATATTTATTTTTATAATTGCATAACATACATATACATTTTTTAATGCACTTACTTACATACATAGTTCTTGATAATTTTTACGGTATTACAAATGCAAATCATGAAAATCATATAATTTTTAGGTAAGTTTTGGGATGAAATGGTGGATCAATTCACCTACGTTTCCTGGAAGATTTTCACAGTATACATGTTTGTCAATATTGCGCAAAGAATAACATGTTTTTATAGCCTTAAAATTGATTTATTCTTTTAGAGAGTGAGTGACTAAAGTGAGTAATGCAGATAATCATTTTATTTGATAATTATTGTTAATTATTATTTTATTTTTATTATTTTATTTGATATATATAGCGACACTAAGATCATAGATTATTAAACACGTTAATAAAGCCTATCACAGATTGGTGAGTGGTGCAAAAAGTCTATTTTAATTATCGGTACACATCCTTTTAATACTAACTTAATGCTAACTTTCTATTTATTTGCTTACAATGCATAACATACATATACATTTTTTTTTAATACTTACTTACATACATAGTTCTTGATAAATTTTTTACGGTATTACACATGTAATCATCATATAATTTTAGGTGAGTTTTGGGATGAAATGGTGGATCAATCCATATGTTTCCTAGGATTATCACGGTATAAATGTTTGTCAACATTGCCTGAGAATAACATGTTTTATAGCCTTAAAATTGATTTATACTTTTAGAGAGTGAGTGACTAAAGTGGTGTCTGAGATAATCATTTTTATTTGATAATTATTGTTAACTATTATATTTATTTTTATTATTTTATTTGATATATAGAAACTTACACTAAGATCATAAATTATTAAGCACGTTAATAAAGCCTATACAAGTTGTGAGTGGTGCAAAAAGTCTATTTTAATTATCGGTACACATCCTTTTAATACTAACTTAATGCTAACTTTCTATTTATTTGCTTACAATTGCATAACATACATTCTTACATTTTTAATCTTACTTACATACATAGTTCTTGATAAAATTTCTAGTATTACACAAGCAATCATGAAAATCATATAATTTTTAGGTGAGTTTTGGATAAAATGGTGGATCAATCCATCTATGTTTCTGAAGATTATCACATTATAAATGTCAACATTGCCGAGAGAATAACATGTTTTATAGCCTTAAAATTGATTTATTCTTTTAGAGTGTGTAAGTAAAGTAGTATCTGAGATAATCATTTTATTTGATAATTATTGTTAAGTATTATATTTATTTTTATTATTTCATAAATTATATAACCAACACTAATTATTATTATTCGTGAGTGGTGACTATAGTGAGTAATCAAGGTAATCATTTTTATTTGATAATTATTGTTAACTATTATATTTATTTTTATTATTTCATAAATTATGAAGCTGACTAATTATATTTATTTTTACAATTGCATAACATACATGCTACATTTTTAATCGCACTTACTTACATACATAGTTCTTGATAAATTTTTACGTACACATGCAATCATGAAAATCATATAATTTTTAGGTGAGTTTTGGGATGAAATGGTGGATCAATCCATCTATGTTTCTGGAAGATTATCACGATATAAATGTTTGTCAACATTGCACAAGAATAACATGTTTTATAGCCTTAAAATTGATTTATTCTTTTAGATAGTGAGTGACTAAAGTAGTGTCTGAGATAATCATTTTATTTGATAATTATTAATTATTATATTTATTTTTATTATTTCATAAATTATATAAATGACACTAATTATTATTAGGTAGTGGTGACTAAAGTAGATGTCTGAGATAATCATTTAATTTGATAGTTTTAACTATTATATTTATTTTGCATTATTTTATAAATTATATGAAACTTACACTAATTATATTTATTTTTTATAATTACATAACATACATGCTTACATTTTTTAATCTGCCTTACTTACATACTTAGTTCTTGATAATTTTTTACGGTATTACAAATGCAATCATGAAAATCATATAATTTTAGGTGAGTTTTGGGATGAAATGGTGGATCAATCGTTTCTGGAAGATTATCACAGTATAAATGTTTGTCAACATTGCCTGGAGAATAACATGTTTTTATAGCCTTAAAATTGATTTATTCTTTTAGAGTGAGTGACTAAAGTGAGTAATGAGATAATCATTTTATTTGATAATTATTGTTAATTATTATATTTATTTTTTTATTTTATTTGATATATAAATGACACTAAGATCATAGATTATTAAACATAATAAAGCCTATCTGAGTTGTGAGTAGTGCAAAAAACTCTATTTTAATTATCGGTACATCCTTTTAATACTAACTTAATGCTAACTTTCTATCTATTTGCTTACAATTGCATAACATACATGCTTACATTTTTTTATCTGCACTTACTTACATACATAGTTCTTGATAAATTTTACGGTATTACATGTAATCTTGAAAATCATATAATTTTAGGTGAGTTTTGGGATGAAATGGTGGATCGATCCATATATGTTTCCTAGAAGATTATCACATTATAAATGTTTGTCAACATTGCCGAAGAATAACATGTTTTATAGCCTTAAAATTGATTTATTCTTTTAGAGTGAGTGACTAAAAGGGTAATCAGGATAATCATTTTTATTTGATAATTATTGTAAACTATTATATTTATTTTTATTATTTCATAAATTATATGAATGACACTAATTATTGTTAGGTGAGTGAGTGACTAAAGTGAGTAATCACGGATAATCATTTTAATTTGATAATTATTGTTAACTATTATATTTATTTTTTTATTGTTTCATAAATTATATAAAATTGACACTAATTATATTTATTTTTATAATTGCATAACATACATGTACATTTTTTAATCGCACTTACTTACATACATAGTTCTTGATTAATTTTTTACGGTATTACAAATGCAATCATGAAAATCATATAATATTTAGGTGAGTTTTGGGATGAAATGGTGGATCAATCCATCTATGTTTCCTTGAAGATTATCACAGTATTAATGTTTGTCAACATTGGAGGATAACATGTTTTTATAGCCTTAAAATTTATTCTTTTAGAGTGAGTGACTAAAGTGAGTAATCACGATAATTTTTTATTTGATAATTATTGTTAATATTATATTTATTTTTTTATTTTTATTTGATATATAAGCGACACTAAGATCATAGAATTAAACACGTTAATAAAGCCTATCACGGGTTGGTAGTGCAAGTATTTTAATTATGCATCCTTTTAATACTAACTTAATGCTAACTTTCTATCTATTTGCTTACAATTGCATAACACATACTTACATTTTGTTCTGCACTTACTTACATATAGTTCTTGATAAATTTTTCTAGTATTACACATGTAATCATGATCATATAATTTTTAGGTGAGTTTTGGGATGAAATGGTGGATCAATCCATCTATGTTTCTGGAAGATTATCACAGTATAAATGTTTGTCAACATTGCATGAATAACATGTTTTTATAGCCTTAAAATTGATTTATACTTTTAGAGTGAGTGACTAAAGTGAGTAATCAGGATAATCATTTATATTTGATAATTATTGTAAACTATTATGTTTATTATTATTTTTTATATATATAGGCGACACTAAGATCATAAATTATTAAGCACGTTAATAAAGCCTATCTGAGTTGTGAGTGGGCAAAAAGTCTATTTTAATTATGGATACACATCCTTTTAATACTAACTTAATGCTAACTTTCTATTTATTGCTAGAATTGCATAACATATATGTACATTTTAATACACTTACTTACATATATAGTTCTTGATAAATTTTTACGGTATTACACATTTAATCATGAAAATCATATAATTTTTAGGTGAATTTTGGGATGAAATGGTGGATCAAACCATCTATGTTTCTGGAAGATTATCACATTATAAATGTTTGTCAACATTGCACAAAATAACATGTTTTATTGCCTTAAAATTGATTAATCTTTTTGAGTGTGTAAGTAAAGTGAGTAATGAGATAATTATTTTTTTTGATAATTATTGTTAGTATTATATTTATTTTTATTATTTCATAAATTATATAAATGACACTAATTATTGTTAGGTGATGGTGACTAAAGTGAGTAACGAGATAATCATTTTTATTTGATAATTATTGTTAACTATTATGTTTATTTTTATTATTTTATTTGATATATGAAGCCGACACTAAGATCATAAATTATTAAAGCACGTTAATAAAGCCTATCTGAGACTTGTTAGTCTTGCAAAAAGTCTATTTTAATTATCGGATACACATCCTTTAATACTAACAATGCTAACTTTCTATTTATTTGCTTACAAATGCATAACATACATGCTTGTTTTTTAATGCGCACTTACCCATAGTTCTTGATAAATTTCTTACGGTATTACACATGCAATCATCAAAATCATATAATTTTAGGTGAGTTTTGGGATGAAATGGTGGATCAATCCATCTATGTTTCTGGAAGATTATCCGCAGTATAAATGTTTGTCAACATTGCGAGAGAATAACATGTTTTATAGCCTAAAATTGATTTATTCTTTTAGATAATTGACTAAAGTGAGTAATCACGGATAATCATTTTTATTTGATAATTATTGTTAATTATTATATTTATTATTTATTATTTTATTTGATATATGAAATTGACACTAAGATCATAGATTATTAAGCGTTAATAAAGCCTATCGTAGTAGTGAGTGGTAAAAGACTATTTTAATTATCGGTACACATCCTTTTAATACTAACAATACTAACTTTCTATCTATTTGCTTACAATTGCATAACATACATGCTTACATTTGTTAATACTTACTTACATACATAGTTCTTGATAAATTTTTTACGGTATTACATGTAATCATTAAAATCATATAATTTTTAGGTGAGTTTTGGGATGGAATGGTGGATCAATCCATCTATGTTTCTGGAAGATTATCACGGTATAAATGTTTGTCAACATTGCACATAGAATAACATGTTTTATAGCCTTAAAATTGATTTATTCTTTTAGAGTGAGTGACTAAAGTGTGTCTGAGATAATCATTTTATTTGATAATTATTGTTAACTATTATGTTTATTTTTATTATTTTTATTTGATATATGAAATGACACTAAGATCATAAATTATTAAACGTTAATAAAGCCTATCTGAGTTGTGAGTGGTGCAAAAAGTCTATTTTAATTATCGGATACACATCCTTTTAATACTAACTTAATGCTAACTTTCTATTTATTTGCTTACATTGCATAACATACATATACATTTTTTAATCGCACTTACTTACACATAGTTCTTGATAAATTTTTACGGTATTACACATGTAATCATGAAAATCATATAATTTTAGGTGAGTTTTGGGATGAAATGGTGGATCAATCCATCTATGTTTCCTAGAAGATTATCACAGAATAAATGTTTGTCAACATTGCATAGAGAATAACATGTTTTATAGCCTTAAAATTGATTTATTCTTTTAGAAGTGAGTGACTAATAGGAGTAATCACGGATAATAATTTTTATTTGATAATTATTAACTATTATATTTATTTTTATTATCTCATAAATTATATTGACACTAATTATATTTATTTTTTTTTATAGTTGCATAACATACATATACATTTTTTAATACGCGCACTTACACACATAGTTCTTGATAATTTTTTACGTATTACAAATGCAATCATGAAAATCATATAATTTATAGGTGAGTTTTGGGATGAAATGGTGGATCAATCCATCTATGTTTCCTGGAAGATTATCACAGTATAAATGTTTGTCTACATTGCATAGAGAATAACATGTTTTATAGCCTTAAAATTGATTTATTCTTTTAGAGAGTGAGTGACTAAAGTGAGTAATGCAGATAATCATTTTAATTTGATAATTATTGTTAACTATTATGTTTATTTTTATTATTTTTATTTGATATATGACACTAAGATCATAAATTATTAAGCACGTTAATAAAGCCTATACAGAGTTGTGAGTGGTGCAAAAAAGTCTATTTTAATTATCAGGTACAAATCCATTTAATACTAACTTAATGCTAACTTTCTATTTATTTGCTTACAATTGCTTAACATACATGCTTCTGTTTTTTAATCTGCACTTTCTTACATATATAGTTCTTGATAAAATTTTACGGTATTACACATGCAATCATGAAAATCATATAATTTTAGGTGAGTTTTGGGATGAAATGGTGGATCAATCCATCTATGTTTCGGAAGATTATCACATTATAAATGTTTGTCCACATTACCTGAGAGACATGTTTTATAGCCTTAAAATTGATTAATTCTTTTAGAGATGTGTAAGTAAAGTGAATGTCTGAGATAATTATTTTTATTGATAATTATTGTTAAGTATAATATTTATTTTTATTATTTGATAAATTATGCCGACACTAATTATTGTTAGGTGGTGAGTGACTAAAGTGAAATGTCAGGATAATCATTTTATTTGATAATTATTGTTAACTATTATGTTTATTTTTATTATTTTTATTTGATATATGGTGACACAAGATCATAAATTATTAAACACGTTAATAAAGCTATCTGAGTTGTGAGTGGTGCAAAAATTCTATTTTAATTATCGGTACACATCCTTTTAATACTAACTTAATGCTAACTTTCTATTTATGTGCTTACAATTGCAAAACATACATTACATTTTTTAATCACGCACTTACGTACATAGTTCTTGATAAATTTTTTAGTATTACACATGTAATCATGAAAATCATATAATTTTAGGTGAGTTTTGGGATGAAATGGTGGATCAATCCATCTATGTTTCTGGAAGATTATCACAGTATAAATGTTTGTCAACATTGACTGAGAATAACATGTTTTATAGACTTAAAATTGATTTATTCTTTTAGAGTGAGTGACTAAAATGTCTGAGATAATCATTTTATTTGATATTATTGTTAACTATTATATTTATTTTTATTATTTTATTTGATATATAAATGACACTAAGATCATAAATTATTAAACACGTTAATATAGCCTATCTGAGTTGTGAGTGGTGCAAAAGTCTATTTTAATTATCGGATACACAGTTTTAATACTAACTTAATGCTAACTTTCTATTTATTTGCTTACAATTGCATAACATACATATACATTTTTTTTAATGCACTTACTTACTTACATAGTTCTTGATAAATTTTTACGGTATTACATGCAATCATGAAAATCATATAATTTTTAGTTGAGTTTTGGGATGAAATGGTGGATCAATCCATCTATGTTTCTGGAAGATTATCACGTATAAATGTTTGTCAACATTGCCTGAGAGAATAACATGTTTTTATAGCCTTAAAATTGATTTATTCTTTTAGATGATGATTAAAGTGAGTAATGCGGATAATCATTTTTTTGATAATTATTATTAATATTATATTTATTTTATTTTTATTTCATATATGAAGCGACACTAAGATCATTTATTAAACTGAATAAAGCTATAAGTTGTGAGTGATAAAAGTATTTTAATTATCGGTACACATCCTTCTAATACTAACTTAATGCTAACTTTCTATCTATTTGCTTATTGCATAACATACATGCTTGTTTTCTTATTACATACATAGTTCTTGATAAAAATTTTACGGTATTACACATGTAATCATGAAAATCATATAATTTTAGGTGAGTTTTGGGATGAAATGGTGGATCAATCCATCTATGTTTCTGGAAGATTATCCGTTATAAATGTTTGTCAACATTGCGAGACATGTTTTTATAGCCTTAAAATTGATTTATTCTTTTAGAGAGTGAGTGACTAAAGAGTAGTGTCACGAGATAATCATTTTATTTGATAATTATTGTTAACTATTATGTTTATTTTTTATTATTTTATTTGATATATAAACGAGACACTATGATCATAAATTATTAAGCACATTAATAAAGCCTATCTGAGTTGAGTGGTGCAAAAAGTCTATTTTAATTATCGGTAGACATTCTTTTATCTTACGACTTAATGCTAACTTTCTATTTATTTGCTTATTGCATGCATAACATGCTTGTTTTTATCTGCACTTACTCATCTATAGTTCTTGATAAATTTTTACGTATTACACATGCAATCATGAAAATCATATATTTTTAGGTGAGTTTTGGGATGAAATGGTGGATCAATCCATCTATGTTTCTGGAGAATTATCACATTATAAATGTTTTCAACATTGCCTGATAACATGTTTTATAGCCTTAAAATTGATTTATTCTTTTAGAGTGTGTAAGTAAAGTGAGTAATCGAGATAATTATTTTTGATAATTATTGTTAAGTATTATATATTTTTATTATTTGATAAATTATATAAATGACACTAATTATTGTTAGGTGGTGGTGACTAAAGTTAGTAATGCAGATAATCATTTTTATTTGATAATTGTTAACTATTATGTTTATTTTTTATTATTTTATTTGATATATAAGCGACACAAAGATCATAAATTATTAGCCGTTAATAAAGCCTATCTGAGTTGTGGTGGTGCAAAAATTCTATTTTAATTATCAGTACACATCCTTTTAATACTAACTTAATTTAACTTTCTATTTATAGCACAATTGCAAAACATACATATACATTTTTAATGCGCACTTACGTACATAGTTCTTGATAAATTTTTTACGGTATTACATGTAATCATGAAAATCATATAATTTTAGGTGAGTTTGGGATGAAATGGTGGATCAATCCATCTATGTTTCGTGAAGATTATCACAGTATAAATGTTTGTCAACATTGCCTGAGAGAATAACATGTTTTATAGACTTAAAATTGATTTATTCTTTTAGAGGTGAGTGACTAAAAGGAGTAATGAGAGATAATCATTTTTATTTGATAATTATTGTTAACTATTATATTTAATTTTTATTATTTTTATTTGATATAAGCCTGACACTAAGATCATAGATTATTAAGCACGTTAATAAAGCCTATCGTGGTTGTGAGTGGTGCAAAAAGTCTATTTTAATTATCGGTACACATCCTTTTAATACTAACTTAATGCTAACTTTCTATCTATTTTTATATAACATTTTGTTGTTTGCACTTACTTACATACATAGTTCTTGATAAAATTTACGGTATTACATGTAATCATGAAAATCATATAATTTTAGGTGAGTTTTGGGATGGAATGGTGGATCAATCCATCTATGTTTCTGGAAGATTTTCACAGTATAAATGTTTGTCAACATTGCACAGAGAATAACATGTTTTTATAGCCTTAAAATTGATTTATTCTTTTAGAGTGAGTGACTAAAGTGTAGTGTCAGAGATAATCATTTTATTTGATAATTATTGTTAACTATTATGTTTATTTTTATTATTATTTGATATATAATCGACACTAAGATCATAGATTATTAAACACGTTAATAAAGCCTATACGTAGTTGTGAGTGGTGCAAAAGTCTATTTTAATTATCGGTACACATCCTTTTAATACTAACAATGCTAACTTTCTATCTATTTGCTTACAATTGCATAACATACATATACATTTGTTAATGCGCACTTACTTACATACATAGTTCTTGATAAAAATTTACGGTATTACATGTAATCATGAAAATCATATAATTTTTGGTGAGTTTTGGGATGGAATGGTGGATCAATCCATCTATGTTTCATGGAAGATTATCACAGTATAAATGTTTGTCAACATTGCCGAGAGAATAACATGTTTTATAGCCTTAAAATTGATTTATTCTTTTAGAGTGAGTGACTAAAGTGGTAATGTCTGAGATAATCATATTTATTTGATAATTATTGTTAACTATTATGTTTATTTTTATTATTTTTATTTGATATATGAAGCCACTAAGATCATAAATTATTAAACACGTTAATAAAGCCTATCTGAGTTGAGTGGTGCAAAAAGGCTATTTTAATTATCGGATACATCCTTTTAATACTAACTTAATGCTAACTTTCTATTTTTTGCTTACTTGATTACCTTTACGGTATTACACATGTAATCATGAAAATCATATAGTTTTAGGTGAGTTTTGGGATGAAATGGTGGATCAATCCATATATGTTTCCTAGAAGATTATCACAGTATAAATGTTTGTCAACATTGCCTGAGAGAATAACATGTTTTATAGCCTTAAAATTAATTTATTCTTTTAGAGAATGAGTGACTAAAAGGAGTAATCAGGATAATCATTTTATTTGATAATTATTGTTAACTATTATATTTATTTTTATTATTTCATAAATTATATAAGCCGACACTAATTATTGTTAGGTGAGTGAGTGACTAAAGAGTGATGTCTGAGATAATCATTTTAATTTGATAATTATTGTTAACTATTATATTTATTTTATTATTTCATAAATTATAAATGACACTAATTATATAATATTTTTTTACAATTGCATAACATACATGCTTGTTTTTATTACGCACTTACTTACATACATAGTTCTTGATAATTTTTTTACGCTATTACAAATGCAATCATGAAAATCATATAATTTTTAGTGAGTTTTGGGATGAAATGGTGGATCAATCCATATATGTTTCCTAGAAGATTACGGTATAAATGTTTGTCAACATTGCCTGAGAGAATAACATGTTTTTATAGCCTTAAAATTGATTTATTCTTTTAGAGTGAGTGACTAAAAGAATGTCTGGATAATCATTTTATTTGATAATTATTGTTAACTATTATATTTATTTTTATTATTTCATAAATATATATGAAATGACACTAATTATTGTTAGGTGGTGATGACTAAAGCCGATGTCTGAGATAAACATTTAATTTGATAATTATTGTTAACTATTATATTTATTTTTATTATTTCATACATTATATAAAAGCTGACACTAATTATATTTATTTTTACAATTGCATAACATACATACTTACATTTTTTATTACGCACTTACTTACATACATAGTTCTTGATAATTTTTTACGGTATTACAAATGCAATCATGAAAATCATATAATTTTTAGGTGAGTTTTGGGATGAAATGGTGGATCAATCCATCTATGTTTCTGGAAGATTATCACGTTATAAATGTTTGTCAACATTGCCTGAGAGGATAACATGTTTTTAGCCTTAAAATTGATTTATTCTTTTAGAGAGTGAGTGACTATAGTGAGTAGGATAATCATTTTTATTTGATAATTATTGTTAACTATTATGTTTATTTTTATTATTTTTATTTGATATATAACCTGACACTAAGATCATAAATTATTAAGCATTAATAAAGCCTATCTGAGTTGTGAGTGGTGCAAAAGTCTATTTTAATTATCGGTAGACATTCTTTTAATACTAACTTAATGCTAACTTTCTATTTATGCTTATTGCATAACATACATGTACATTTTGAAAATGCACTTACTTACATCTATAGTTCTTGATAAATTTTTACGGTATTACACAATCATGAAAATCATATAATTTTTAGGTTAGTTTTGGGATGAAATGGTGGATCAAACCATCTATGTTTCACGAAGATTATCACATTATAAATGTTTGTCAACATTACCTGAGAGAATATATTTTTATAGCCTTAAAATTGATTAATTCTTTTAGAGTGTGTAAGTAAAGTGAGTAATCGAGATAATTATTTTTATTTGATAATTATTGTTAAGTATTATATTTATTTTTATTATTTGATAAATTATATGAAATGACACTAATTATTGTTAGGTGAGTGGTGACTAAAGTTAGTAATGCGATAATCATTTTATTTGATAATTATTATTAATTATATGTTTATTTTTATTATTTTTATTTGATATATGAAGCGACACAAAGATCATAAATTATTACACGTTAATAAAGCCTATCTGAGTTGTGAGTGGTGCAAAAAGTCTATTTTAATTATCGGTACACATCCTTTTAATACTAACTTAATGCTAACTTTCTATTTATGTGCTTACAATTGCAAAACATATGTACATTTTTTTAATCGCACTTACTTACGTACATAGTTCTTGATAAAAATTTTACGGTATTACACATGTAATCATGAAAATCATATAATTTTAGGTGAGTTTTGGGATGAAATGGTGGATCAATCCATCTATGTTTGGTGAAGATTATCACGATATAAATGATTGTCAACATTGCACAGAGAATAACATGTTTTTATAGACTTAAAATTGATTTATTCTTTTAGAGGTGAGTGACTAAAAGGAGTAATCACGAGATAATCATTTTATTTGATAATTATTGTTAACTATTATATTTATTTTTATTATCTCATAAATTATATAAATGACACTAATTATTGTTTGGTGAGTGAGTGACTAAAGTGAGTAATGCAAATAATCATTTAATTTGATAATTATTGTCTATTATATTTATTTTTATTATTTCATAAATTATAAGCTGACACTAATTATATTTATTTTTACAATTGCATAACATACATGCTTCTATTTTTAATCGCACTTACTTACACATAGTTCTTGATAATTTTTTACGGTATTACAAATGCAATCATGAAAATCATATAATTTATAGGTGAGTTTTGGGATGAAATGGTGGATCATCCATCTATGTTTCTGGAAGATTATTGAAGCAACTCGATTTTCAAAAAAATTTTAAATTCTCGGCGGTGAAATCGCCACTAATTTTATTTGTTCTAAAAGAGCAGGAAAATATAGATAACCCCAAACAAGCGGATAAAGGCGGTCTACGTGACCAAAAAGTGGGATCGGGAGTCGGTTATGTAAGGAAGGTATTGCTTTCCATCCATCGTACTGGACCCATTTAATTCTCACGCTTTTGTGTGTGTGTTCACTAAGTTATGGATCTTTGAAAGCAATTTGTTTCTTATTATTTTGAGTTGACACGGTTTTGAACCGTGTGCCTACATTCCGTGCAATGGGAAAGTCAAAACTCGTAGTTCCTCTAAAAAAGGCTTTAATTGGTTGTATTGATTTTTATGAAAAATCGTGCGTTTAGGCGTTTCAATGCTTTGAGCTAGGACTTGTTTTGTTTGTTTGAAAAGCTTAGTCCCGCTCGTATTGAAACGACATACCCTCTTTATTGAAGAGTTTTATGATCGCATATGGCGAGAAAAGGGTTTTAGTGGATTGAATTGTTTTAGGTGGATGAAAAGTCTTGAACAATAGGACTAGCATCCTCTGATTCATACTAGAAAGGGATGAGCTCAATGCTCATTAGTCGTCAATCATCCAAAGTTTTCTTTATGAAAAGTGAAGTGAAACAAGGTTCACGTTATTAAGAATCTTTAAGCAATTAATTACAGCATCCAACGACTTAAAGATTCAGTTCATTTCTTCAGTGTTTAAACAATTAGACTAGCATCGGCTGCAAACACTTGAGTTTTCTTATGAAAGAATCTTGAAAATGCACTCGACATTGGATCGAGGTTTGTAAGTTAATTAAGTGTTTTGAAGTTTGATCTGGGGAGAATCGAAATGGAGGAAACAATAGGACTAGCATCCTACGATTTGTTGGTTTTGTGTGAAATTATCGACTTATGGGTGAAAATATAGAACAATAGGACTAGCATCCTACGATTCAAATACTAGAAACAAGATGAGCTCAATGCTCAATTAAATCATCATCCCAAAGTTTTCTTTATGAAGAGTGAAGTGAAATAAGGTTCACGTTATAAGAATCTTTTAAGTAGTTATCAGCATCCAACGACTTAAAGATTCGAGGCTCATTTAAAGTGTTTAAACAATTAGTCTAGCATCAACGGCTTAAAACTTGAGTTTTCTTTATGAAAGAATTTAGAAAATGCACTCGACGTTGGATCGAGGTTTGGACCTAATTGCGAAAATACGGTCGCGTCTTTGAGAGAAAATGGGCGGGTTATGGTTAATCAAGTATATGGACTCAATTAACCTCGTGAGGATAGGTGCTCTATCTGACCATACAGTGCATGGTGATTGGTATATAGACCAATATTTTCGAGGTTATGATCGGTTAAAGCAAAGAGCTTTAACCAATCGTCGAGGATAGCCATGCCCGTCCCAACCATGAACCCTTTAAGAAATCGGCGTATGAGCCAAAGCAGGATGAAATCGAATGATTTTAATTTTGATTGTGTACCGCAGTGTACATTGGTGAATAAATCTGAGCAGTAGTAAATAAGCAGAACAAAAAATACCATACAATACAATGGAAATTTAAATAATTATTAGAGATGATTTTTTTACGTTTGATGAAAAATCAACTAATAGTTTAATCGATAAGTCATCAAATAAAAACTATCGGATCAATAATCATTTAGTACATCTTAACAAAATATTATTTCGACAAAATAAATTAATGGAAATAGAAAGTTCGAGAAATAGCACGGATTGCGTGATTACGGCGATCACGAAGAAGAAATCCATTTGATCTTGAATATTCAGCCAAATTCTCATATCTTTGGCAATCGGGTCGTCGGATCTTCTTCTTGAAAATACTCCAACGATCCAAGTGACATATTATCATATATTTTTACCAAATATTTAATTAACATACATTTTATAATTTAAATGAATAAATAAAAATGTGAAAAAAAAGAATATGTTTTTTTAAAACAAAGGTGGTGACACTTGTCACCACGGAACCTGCTACGTATAAAAATATAAACAAATTAAATTATATTTTTTAATTTGTTTGAGAGAAAAGAAAAAAAGCGAAGGAAAATCGAACACGAATCAACTCATCTTCTTTCTTCGCAGCGTTTCTCACCTCTCGTTCATCCTCGCCCGAACCCTCATCTTCTCTAAATCGCGATCAATCTACTGTTCTCACTCGCTCGATTCCTCACGAACTCTCTCACGATCACGTCTACATGTTTCTCTCTCGCTTCATGATTGTTCTCTCGCTCGCGATTGTTTCTCCCTCATGGTAAACATGACCCTCATCGGACTGGAATCTCTCATCTCTCAATCTTTGTTTGCATGCATCGATTTGAATGTTTTGCTTTCACGGTTTTACGTATGTTTGTGGTATGATTCGGAAAATTGAAAAGGTTACGAAACTACCAGCGCTGGATTAAACGACTATGGAAGTGAGAGCTTTGGAGACGTATGGTGGAGAAGCAGTTCGAGATGTATACTTGGGTGAGCTCGTTCTTGTTCTTTCTCAATACATAAATGTTTTACGAGAAAAAAAATGATCGAAGGCTATTTGGTAGAAAATGATGAACAAACTTGCTATTTGTTGTCTGTTTTATGTTGTTGGGTTTTTACGGTGTTTTACGGTTTGATGTAGGGATCTTTGTGTTGGCTTTTGGAAAATAGAGTTCTTCTTCTTTTGGTCTAGAAACAGGCGGCTTGTGATAAGAATGGATGCTCTCTTGTTTTGGGTTAATGTTCATTTTTTCCTGAAATGAACTTCTCTTTCTTAGTGTCCTCTCTTTTATAATCTTGAAGCAGATATTCTTATCTTAATGCCTTTTTGTTGCCTTTATCCCTTGTCATGATGAAACTTAGGTTTGCTACTTTCGACTTTGTGGCGTAACATTGGGCTCAATCTTTGGCTTGTGATGATTACTACCTTATTCTATCTTGTAATTATGAGTTGACACATCTTCTTTGGCTGCTTTGAATCTTTCTTGATTTTCTCAATTGTCACTGCTTTTGCTCATGATGAATCGATACACATACTGATTTGCTTGCTTCTTTACCTTGTCATGTGGCTATACTTTAGCGCCACATGTGTATGTATCTTCTTTTCCTTTATTGCCACTTGTCAGCTTCTTATACATCTTGGCTTTATCATGAACGATTATATATGTTTCTTTGTAGAATATTAAAGCATGAACGATATGTATTCTTTCATTATCTTGCCGGAGCTGAATCACATAAGCTTTATTTACTTCTTTACATGATTTAAATTGTTAACTTTCGTATCTTGCCGGATTTAAGCTATTGCGTTATGTCTTTGCCGGTTTAAGCTGACATTGCTTTCGTATGCTTGCAGCCCGTTCGCGCTTGTTAGGAAGGTTAGCAGTGATTTGCAAACAAGTCAAGCATGATGATTAATCTTTTAGATTACGAGGCTTATTATTTAAAACGATTCCGCCTAAATGCCTAATGATGATGTTAAACAATAAACAAACTCTTTGATGATTTCTTGCTTTTGTAATTTAATTATGTTTTGTTACTTCAACTTGTGCTTTTTCTTGTTTCATGTGATGAATGGAAGTCGGACAAATAGGAAAGCTTGACAAAGGCGATTGGAGGATGGATAAAAATGAAAAGCGAAGATAGGACGACGATGCTTTTAGAACAATCTAGAAAATAGCTTTAGGATTTAGGAACTTGTAGAATTTTGGATTGTAGCATTTAGGTTTGAAATTGTAACAAGTTTCAAACAATTTAATCTTGTACTTTCCATTAATACTCTTATGCAAAGTTTGACAATTTGATAAAACAAAAATTGGTTTGAACATTTCTTTTGATTCTTGAATATTAACCTAAACGTTCAAACATTCCATACTTGTAGTAACTTTGAAACATTGATGTTGTTTTAGTAGTGAACTTTGAATGAAATGGTTTGGAACAATGTTCAAGCGGAACTCGACAAAATGTCCATGACTTGTAAAATTCTTGAATGAACTTTGAATGAAATTTGGAAATTGAATAATATTTCCTTACACTTTTAAAATTCTTGCCACGGTGTTTGTCTGAACACATTACTTACGAAATGAAACTCCATGAAACAAGTGAAAATATCCATCTTCACTCTTGCGTATTTATGCTTTGAAGTTCTGTGAAACTAGAAAAGAATTACACTTGAATGTCTTGAAATAATAATGAATTTTTAGCACAATCATCTGAAATCTTTCCTTTCCATATTATAACCAAGCGGTATCTTTACTCTTAGTCTGATGGCTGACATTATAATATTCTAAAACTCTTGCATAACATACTCCCCATCTTGAATGGACAATCCCATGAATAGCTCAAAACTCACTTTATCATGAAAACTCGTGAGATCTTTTTAGTGACAATTATCGTAAAAAACGACTACAAGACAAGCAAGCAAGAGATAAGTCATTTTGATAATGCTTCAAGAATTTGAAATTCTACAATTATGGCTCCTTTGATGAAACAATTAATACGTCTCGAGTCATAGAATTTTTAATAAGCGGTAGCGAAGTCTGAGGAAACATCTTAATGACCAAACTCGGCCTAAATTACTGCGACAGAGAAATCGAAAGTTGAGAAAAACCTCGGTTGACCGCGATACACGAAATTGAATGAAACTTGACTTAATCAGCGGGTAAATTTTGGGGTGCGACATTTATTCAATCATCTTAGACACGGTAAGTGAGAAAGATTGACAACTTTTCGAGACGTTCAAAGTGAGAGGATTGAATAAAAAATCTAGAAATTTTAGGCGAGGAAAGCGAAGCCACAAAATAAAATAGATAACAAATCTTGACTGGTCAAGGAACAACATGAAGAGAACTTGCTAGCATCAACGGAATGCTTTAACACAAATGCTTTGAGAAATAACTAGGAGATATCGACCACGGGATAGCAGTATAGCAAGATGACTTTGACAACAATTTTAACAATGCTGAGGAAAGCGAACTTCCGGCGAAAAGAAAAAACAATCAAAATTGAAAATTGACAAGCGAGAACTTACCAAGGTTCTCGAAAACTAAGGAATACACGGAGACCTTAAAAGCGGAATTGAAAAGCGACACGATTGAGAACTTAACAAAAGTTCTACGATCTAGAGACTACACGGAGACCTTACGGAAATTGAAAAAATGACATGATTGAGAACTTAACAAGAGTTCTACGAATGACATGATTGAGAACAACAAAGAGTTCTCTGAATTAAGGAATACCTGGAAACCTTGAACAGAAATTGAAATGACACGATTGAGAACTTAACAAAGAGTTCTCGATTGGCGAGGATTGAGAACTTAACAAAGAGTTCTACGATTGGCGGGATTGAGAACTTAACAAAGAGTTCTCAAATTGCGAGGATGAGAACTTAACAAAGAGTTCTACGATTGTGAGGATTGAGAACTTAACAAAGAGTTCTATCGAATAGATGGCTTAGAACAACATCGAATTGTTGGTGCGAAGGTGCGAGCCATGTTTGTCTTGAATGTCTTTGACCGTGTAACTTCCGAGTTACCAGCGAACAAAATCGATGGCAGCGATCCACAATTCTCTGGGGATAAACATAATAATATCTGACACACGCGTGATATAGATGTTTAGAGTCGGTAAATCTTGTTTAGCATTTACTGGCGATGAGAAGATCTTCACGAACATGTATGGACATGTTGAGCAACTTCGATTTGACAAGATCTTTAATTTGTATACGGAGATAGCTTTAGTTGATAGAAGATCAGATTGAGTGCTGTGTTGGCTTCTAGGGTAATGAGCTTGATTTGCGACATTGTATGGACAATGCGTTGCGGCAAGTAGATGTGTGGATCAACCGAGTTGGAGAAATATCTTGAGATTTGAATAAACATCCAGCGGGTGGATATTTATTGTTGAGTAGTTGATAACTTCGGGAAATAAGCGCACGGAAGTTTGATGTAATTTTAAAGGAACAACTCGGAGGAGTAAATTGTGGAGGCCATCCATAGTATTTGTTGAAGATTCTTGTCGAAAGAAATCTTTGAAAATACCAAGAATAATGTTGTAGTAATCCTTTACGAAGGAGACTCACTTAGGGAGTGAATTAAGCATTGGGAAACTTAAAGAAAACCATGTGGAAAAATCATTGAGGATTCGGTTGATAATTTTGCTGGCGATTTGGTCGTCTGAAGAGACAAGCGTTTACATTTGGGAAGAAGTCTCGATTGGAGACATCAAATCGAGTTGTTAAGATCCATCTGAGTATATCACTTGTGTCGGAGAATAGAGGATAATTTTGTCGTCACGAGAACTAATTTATTTGATCCTTCGAGGACATTTACGGTTCGGTTGATAAACACATTAATGATAATAGAAGCTAATGCATGAGTATGATATGCATGATGTGATTTTTCTAATGCAAATGATGCATGATTTCACATCTTTGTTGAGAGAAGGAAGTATCATCGGGAATCAATTGAACGATCTTGTGTCATAAGAGTTCAGCGGGATGATCAATCGATCCTCACGGGGAAGAAACTGTTGGAAATTGACACTATTGTCGATTGTCTTTCACCCGGCGTCATTGGCACTAGGGAGAGAAATAAGTTGTCGTTTGAGAATTCTCCGCTTGTAGCAGGGTACCTCAAAACTCTATAAAGGATTACATTTGATACAAGAGTTAACTTGGAAACCATCATACAGAATAGATTCATTTTGAGAATGGTCATCGTTGTAGACCAATTATGGTCGAGCCCTCAAACTTGTGATCGGAAGAACTAAATTTGTCATTCAAAATAGTCTTAATTATGATTACTGCGAGCAAACAATAACAAGTCTTGGAATAACACGAGTCTGGTAGGTTTTATGAATAAATATTTATGTAGTATATGATATGAATGCATGAATATCTTGGTTAATGCTGGCGGCTATCAAACCGAATCCTCGAAACAGATTAGTCGAGAGGATAAAGAACATAGCACAACAAGATGATTGACCAAGCTCCGAATATTGAATTAGCTGGAAGGGCGCAATGCTAATTCTTGTGAAACGAAGAATAGCAAACCGAGTTGATTAGATGATGATGTGTGGGCGTGCCCATGCGTGTTAGAATCTTTGTTGCATTGGATTTTACACCTAAGAGATATATCGACTTGAGAATCTCGAGCACCTTCAGTACGCTAGACTTTCTAGAAATCTTTCACGAAAAGGAGTGTCCGGCATCACGTGTTCGACCTGACTTACTTTCTTGATGTTCGGTGTTCAAGGAACGGATATTCGATATGGAATATCATGCCTCGATAAAACTTTGGAGGTATTTCGCATCTCAAAATACTCATAGATTTACTAAATCTAAATTGGCGGACTTTGCATAATATGGAAGACATGCCCCGGATGAACATTGGAGAGACTCCAACGTCTCGAAGTAGTTACTTCGATGAATCTTTTGAAGCAAATGCTTTAGAATGAATCTTGAAGAGACTTCTACATCTCGAAATTTTCCTCGAGATCGGTGCATCGAATAAGGAGCTATCGAGCATCGGGAAGGCACGCCCGGGGCGAGCTTTAGAGACCACCGTCTCGAGTAATTACCAGTGATTGATTCTTGAGCGACACTTGCTCCATTAAGAGAGCCTATCGTCACGAGGTACTTGCTTGAATCAACAACATGTGGCGATAACGGTGGAACAAGAGCTTTTGAAGGCTTCCGCGGCGTCGAAGTAATTATCTCGATTGATTGGAACGAGCGATTAGTTGCGAAATGTCCCAATGTAAAACAGCCTTGAGACCCATGTCTCGAGGTGATTACTCAAGTTGGTGAAACATGGAGCGATAGTTGTCCCAGGCTAAGCGCTTTCTTTTGGGAAAGACTCAGCTAGCGATTTTCTTTAAGGATTTGCCGGTTGGCGGTGAGGAGAATTTCGATTTGATGCCCGGATTAAGAATCTTGAGAAGACAACACAGTATACTCGAAGAGGTCCTTAAGCGTCTTGCCCTTGATACAAAGAGATGATCAAGTATTTCTTCTTTGGACAAAGTTAAATCCTTCAGCGATGTCCATTATGAGAACTTCTCAATGTCAAACAAATGTTTTACATGTAGAAGAATTTTATTGTGACAATTATAATGCAACTTATGCGTCTTGAAGTTTTGTATGAAAAACATGACTTTTTAGTTTGAGTGAAACACTTTTGGGTACAACTGAAAATTTCTTTTGAAAGATAAGGCAGAGCATATGATACCAACACGGATACTTAACACACCTTTGTAGGAGTCAGTGTGCGATCTCTTCGTCATATGCTTTTGAATTAACCCATGCTTCAATTAGGACTTTTAAGGGTTGTAGCAGCGGCTTGGTTCAGGTTTTAGAAAAAAGATTTAAGGCTCAAAATATTTGGTGCCGCCATTCTCCATGATGTTCTTGATCTAAGTTCAACTATCACGATCATGAACACTCATCTCTCGGCGTTACGATGGTTGAGAACCATATGAGGTTTTCTTGGACGGCAATTACTCACATTTGTCTTTGGTTATTAACCACCGCGACTTGTTCCTTGTTGAGAATCCTTGCATTTAAGGATCTTACGACTTTGCCTAGCGACTTATTAATAAGTTAGAGCTTAGCGGGCTTTTGTCTTTTATTCATTTTTTGAATAAGTCGTGGTTATACGACCTTTGATTTGTTAAAAGTGATGGTATTGTCTGAGTCCTTGGTAGATGAAGGATAACAATTCTTGGTGTCGTTATTTGTTGACCTTTTCGATGTCTTGAGAGATACCCGACATGGTCATTTCTCCTTTGATGCATATACTATTGATAGATGGAGGTCGACTAGCATGGTTTGACCTTTCTCAACCTTTGAGGACAACCATTGTTGTATCCTTTGATCTTACTCTCTTGATGAGTTGACGCTCGATCAGTTAGCGAACCTTACCATACAGGTAAAAAAATGATGAGGTTTTACGAGCGAGAAAAACTTCTACTTCAAGGCTCGAGGGTTAACAGTGTCTCACTATAACTCAGGTGTTTAGGGTTTGAAACAAGGCACATACATCATCGGCAAGTTTTTACTTGAAAGCATATGTTAGGGACACAGCGTTTTTCAATTATCGTCATCCTCCCTCGATCTTTGCCTGACAAAGATTGATAACGTTGGTATCAAAATGCTCGCAAATCAATTAAATAGTGATAACGAATGGATTGCTTCAAACAAACATACTTTGCATTAAGTTAAAACAAACAAGTTTCTCTGACAAAGTTTAACAATTAAACAAGCAAGATAAAATCTGACAAAAGAAATAAAACGTCATTGTTGAGGAGACTCGGGCTGGTCACGACTTGTTGATTGAGATGACTTTCGATGAAGCAGCGTTCACTTGAGTACGGGGTGCCTTTTACAAGCAGATTCCTCTCCTGAATAGTCAGTACTACAGTCAACCAATTGTTGAACTTTGGCTTTGTGAGGATTGCAATCCTCTGTTGAGTGTCTCTACATCCGGCATGGTATCCACATCGCGTTATGATCATAACGGCGGAAAAAAAAATTGGTGGGTTAAGAAATTTGGGAACCACCAATGAACTTTGAACCGGTATGGCGGTTATTTGTAGGTCCTTTGGAATTGGATCGAGGAGCATTCCTTCTTTCAGTTATTAAAGTACGATTTGATTTTGAGAGTTCGACTACGAGTTGAGAAGTCGGACAAAAGTTGTTGATGCAAGACTAGAAAGATGGTAATGGAGGATAATAGTCGGTGTTCTTGACAGACTTCCCTTTGCTAGAACTTGAGATATCTTTCTTTGAAGGTTACCACCTGCGAGTGAACATCGCAATTACTTACATCCTTTGCTCTTCAAAGTCTCAACTTCCTCTTGGCAAGCAATTGTCCCAATGAGTTTTGGAAGTTCCCCAAAATTGCTATGATTAGACCTTGCAAGCAATATGTCGAAACATTCCATACATTTGAAAAGCAGAATCTTATCATCAATTAGCTCTTGAGCTGTGCATTTGAAGGCGAACAATTCTCGGTTTAGTAATCTTTCGCAGTCGATCAAACACATTTAGCTTTCTCATCAACAAGCTTTAGCAACCCACGGTGCGGCAACTCCCTGGTATCACAATACCACTCTGATCAAACAAGGCAATAGTTGCGAATATGATATCGATTAGTTTGAATATCTGTTGACATATCGGTGATAATCTTGGATATCTACGATTTGGTTCCTTCTTCAATGATCGGGAAGCAATCAATTCTTTGTCGAGGAATCTTGGTGAGGCAGGATGATACCGATGAAATTTCGGCTGGAGGTTCGCCCGCGTGTGGATGTCCTTGATTCATGGAGACATCGAGATGATAAAGCGACAACCAAACTTGCGGAGATTGGTGTGGTATTGCATTCTCTTTCAACCAACTTGCAAGAGATCCATGACCAGATTCATCGACTCTTCAGTCTTAACTTCTGCCTTGATAGTTCGTACGGCTTGAAGCTCGTCTATAGTCCTCGAGACATCCTTGGAGTTACGAGCGTGCGTCAGTGAAGCGGTTTGATATTTGGGCGAAGAAATGAAATAAGCTTTAAAGTGAAGATGAAATGCATGCATTAAAGAAGTAATGTAATGTCATGGTAATGCATGTAAGAAATGCAATGTAATATATAAAGTATTAGCATGTGATAACGATGTGATGGTGATGCGTAAATGCGATGATGGTGACGCGTAAGAATGCCATATGATGCATGTAAGAATGCAATGATGATAAAGCATGTAAGAATGCAATGTGATGATGCATGTAAGAATGCAATGATGGTGATGCATGTAGAATGCGATGATAATGCATGTAAGAATGCAATGCGATGATAATGCATGTAGAATGTAATGAGGGTGATGCATGTAAGAATGCAATGATGATAGTGCGTGTAAGAATGCATCACGATGATAATGCATGTAAGAATGCAATGTGATGATAATGCATGTAAGAATCAATGATAGGGTGATGCATGTAAGAATGCAATGATGATAATGCATGTAAGAATGCAATGCGATGATAATGCATGTAATAATGCAATGTGATGATAATGCATGTAAGAATGCAATGAGGTGATGCATGTAAGTCGATGATGGTGATGCATGTAATGCAATATGATGGTGATAGTGCATGTAAGAATGCGATGGTGATGCATGTAAGAATGCAACGTGATGGTAGTGCATGTAAGAAATGCATGTGATGCGATACATATTGATGTTATGCGCAAATCACATGTAAAGTCAAATATGAGGGTTTAAAGGCGGTCGGACATGGTTTGACGTATACTGACAATTCCCCAAACAGTTGGTTCTAATGTTTTTATGCTAAATGCTTCTGGAGTCTCGGATCCCTTTTTAGAAATATTATCCAACGCGATCGGACTATGTGGGATAATACTTCAAAAGTATACTCAACGGCTCTTAAGGGATACTAAAAAATCCTTTGGTGGTCGGTTTGATTTTGGACATCTAATACTTAGAGTTGTAGGCCATTTGTCTAGAAAATTGCTACGCACTAGCATATAGTGCCAATCCTTAAATAACCAACTCTAGTTGTGAATCTGGTGATCGAGAACACGGATGTCCAATGGACCTAATACTTTCGTACTCTAAACTTATGTTTCCTAGAAACTGGTGCTTGGGCTTATCATGAACCATAACCAAACAATGCCCAAAATATCAAAATACATCAGCAGGATATAAAGAAATAAATGATGAATAGTAAACACAATGAAGAATTAAATTGGGTTGACCGCTTAGTAAAAAAATAACTTTAAAAATCCTCCCGATGAAGTAGCGGTAGAAGCAACTCGATTTTCAAAAATCTTTTAAATTCTCGGCGGGTGAAATCGCCACCTAATTTTATTTGTTCTAAAAAGAGCGGGAAAATATAGATAAAACTAAACAATGGATAAAATGGTCTCGTGACCAAAAGTGGGATCGGAGTCGGTTATGTAAGGAGGTATTAGCACCTTACATCCATCGTACTTTCGATGGGACCCATTTAATTCTACGCTTTTGTGTGTGTGTTTCACTAAGTTATGGATCTTTGAAAGAAAAGCGAAATTTGTTTCTTATTATTTGAGTTTGACAGGTTTCGAACCGTGTGCCTACATTCCTTGTGCAATGGGAAAGTCAACTACTGTAGTTCCTCTAAAAAGGCTTTTAATTTTGTATTGATTTTATCACGAAAAATCGATCGTTTAACGTTTCAAATGCTTTGAGCTAGGACTTGTTTTGTTTGTTTGAAAAGCAAGTCCCGCTCGTGTTTAACGACTATTTGCTTACTCTTTATGGAAAAGAGTTTTATGATCGCATATGAGCGAGAAAAGGTTTTGAGTGGATTGAATTGTTTTTAGGTGGATGATATAAAAGGCAATAGGACTAGCATCCTACGATTCAATACTAGAAATAATTGACTCATGCTTTCAGTAGTCATCTATCATCCAAAGAGTTTTTCTTTATGAAAGAGTGAAGTGAAACAAGGTTCGTTATTAAGAATCTTTAAGCAATTAGTCTAGCATCCAACGACTTAAAGATTGAAAGTTCATTCTTCAGTGTTTAAACAATTAGACTAGCATCCAACGGCTTAACACAGGTTTTCTTATGAAAGAATCTTGAAATACACTCGACATTGGATCGAGGTTTGTAAGTTAATTATGAAAGTGTTTTGAAGTTTGATCACGGCAGTCTGCGAAATGGAGGAAACAATAGGACTAGCATCCTACGATTTGTTGGTTTTGTGTAAGTGTAGCGAAATATGGGTGAAAATCTTAGAACAATAGGACGCATCCTGATTCAAATACTAGAAACAAGATGAGCTCAATTTTCAGCGAGTCGTCTATCATCCCAAAAGTTTTTCTTTATGAAGAGTGAAGTGAAACAAGGTTCACGTTATTAAGAATCTTTTAAGTAGTTAGTCTAGCATCCATGACTTAAAGATTGATCATTACCAAGTGTTTAAACAATTAGTCTAGCATCCAACGACTTAAACACTTGAGTTTTCTTTATGAAAAATTTAGAAAATGCACTCGACGTTGGATCGGGTTTGGAACCTTAATTGCGAAAAGTATTAAGTCTTAATCTTTGAGAGAAAATGGAGCGGGTTATGGTTAATCAGTATATGGACTCAATTAACCTCGTGAGGATAGGTGCTCACTATCTGACCATGAACACGGTGCATGGTGATTGTATAACCGTATTTTCGGTTATGATCGGTTAAAACAACAAGGGCTTTAACATCTGTGAGGATGGCATGCCCATCCCGACCATGAGACCCTTTAAGAAATAAGTATGAGCCAAGCAGGATGAAATCAATTGATTTTAATTTTGATTGTGTGCAGTGTACATTGGTGAATAAGTCTTGAGCAGTAGTAATGAGACAAAAATTCCATATTATTCGGAATTTAAATAATTATTAGAGATGATTTTTACATTTTGATGAAAAATCAACTAATAGTTTAATCGATAAATCATCAAATAAAACTATCGGATCCATAATCATTTAGTACATGTAACAAAAATATTATTTGACAAAATAAATTAATGGAAATAAGTTCGGAAATAGCAGATTCTTGTTCAGACGATCTGAAAGAAATCATTTGATCTTGAATATTCATAAATTCTCATATCTTGTGATCGGTGCGTCGGATCTTCTTCTTGAAAATACTCCAACGATCCAAGTGACATATTATATATATTTTTTATAAATATTTAATTAACATACATTTTTATAATTTAAATGAATAAATAAAAAATGAAAAAAAAAAGAATATGTTTTTAAAACAAAAGGTGGTGACACTTGTTCACGGAACTTACTTTTTATTATAAAAAATATAATAAATTAAATTATATTTTTTTAAATTTGTTTTGAGAAGAAAAGAAAAAAGCAGAAAGAGGAAAATCGAACATAGATCAACTTCATCTTAACTTTTCTTCTTTTAGCGTTTCTGCTTTCTCTCGTTTCATCCTACCATGAACCCTCATCTCTGAAGTCGCGTCAATCTCATTCTCTCAAGCTCGATTCCTCCAGGAACTCTCTCGATCGCGTCTGCAATGTTTCTCTCTCGCTTCACGAATTTCTCTCTCGCTCATGTTTTCTCCCTCGCTTAGTAGCGCGACCTTTTCATCAGATGGAATCTCCATCTCTCAATCTTTGTTTGCATGCATCGATTTGAATGTTTTGCTACGGTTCGATATGTTTGTGGTATGTTTGACAGTTCGGAGAAATTGAAAAGGGTTACGAAACCCTGCCCGCGATTAAACGACTGGGTGAGCTTTGAGAGTATGGTACGAGGAAGCAGTTGATGTTATACTTGGGTGAGCTCGTTCTTGTTCTTTCTCAATCTGAAAATGTTTTCGAGAAAAAAATGATCCGAAGAAATTTGGTAGGAAAATGATGAACAAACTTGCTATTTGTTGTCTGTTTATGTTGTTAGGTTTTACGGTGTTTTCTGGTTTAGATGTTACGGGATCTTTGTGTTGGCTTTTGGAAGCGAGTTCTTCTTCTTTTTGGTCTAAACGATCGGCTTGTATTAAGAATGGATGCTCTTGTTTTGGGTTAATGTTACATTTTTTTCTGGCCGAACCATACTTTCTTAGTGTCCTCTCTTTTTTTATAATCTTGAAACGGATGTTCTTCTTATCTTAAATGCACTTTGATGCCTTTATCCTTGTCATGATGAAACTACGAGTTACGCTCTGCGCTTTCGAACTTTGTGGCTTGTAACATTGGCCAATCGGCTTGTGATGATTACTACCTTATTCTTCTTGTCCATTATGAGTTGACACGTACTTCTTGGTACTTTGATCTTTCTCGATTTTCTCAAAGCGTCCACCTTTTGCTCATGATGATCGATACACATACTTGCGGTTGCTTGTGCTTATACCTTGTCATGTGGCTATGCTTGCTGCCATTATGTGCTTATGTATGCTTAACCATTCTTTGTGCCACTGTCCTTCTTATACATCTTGGCTTTATCATGAACCGATTATATATGTTTCTTTGTGGGAATATTAAGCTTCGTGAACAAATATGTATATGCTTGCTGATATCTTTTAGGACGAATCATCGCTTTTTTCTTTGCTTGATTTAAGCTTGTTGCTTTCGATATCTTTGCCGGTTTAAGCATTGCGTTCATATCTTTGCCGGTTAATGTTGTTGCTTTAAATGTACTTGCAGCCGTTAAACGTTCGTGAACGGGTTAGCCGTGATTTCAAACAAGTCAAGCATGATGATTAATCTTTTAGATTAGAGGCTTATTGTTAACTTGATTAGCCTAAATGCTAATGATGATGTTAAAACAATAGACAAACTCTTTGATGATTTCTTGCTTTTGTAATTTAATTATGTTTTGTTACTTCTAACATGCTTTTTCTTGTTTCATATGATGAATGAGTGGGACAAAAGATAGGAAAGCTTGACAAGAAGGCGATTGGAGGATGGATAAAGATGGCTCGAATGGGCAATGATGCTTTTGAAGACCGCAATTTGAAAATAGCTTTAGGATTTAGGAACTTGTAGAATTTTGGATTGTAGCATTTAGGTTTGAAATTGTAACAAGTTTCAACAATTTGAAAAATACTTGTATACTTTCCAATTAAAATACTCTTGTCTTAAGAAAAGTTTGACAATTTGAATAAAACAAAAATTGGTTTGAACATTTCTTTTGATTCTTGAATCGTAACAAACGTTCAAACGTTCCATACTTGTAGTAACTTTGAAACATTGATGAAATTGTTTTCGTAGTGAACTTTTGAATGAAATGGTTTAGGAACAATAAAACGGAACTCGACAAAATGTCCATGACTTGTAAATTCTTGAATGAACTTTGAATAAATTTGGAATTGAATAATATTTCCCTTACACTTAAATTTCTTGCCACGGTGTTTGTCACGAACATTATACTGTAAAACTCCATGAAACAAGTGAAAATATCCATCTTCACTCTTGCACGAAAGTATTTATGCTGAAGTTAAAGCGAAACTGAAAAGAATTTACATGATGTCTTGAAATAATAATGATTTTAGCTTTAATCATCCTCGAATCTTTTCCTTTCCAACATTATAACAGTGTCTTTTACTCTTGGTCCCAATATGACAACATAATATTCTAAAACTCTTATAACATACTCCCACCATCTTAGAATGGACAATCCACAAATATTTCAAAACTCACTTTATCATGAAAACTCGATAAGATCTTTTTAGTGACAATTATCGTAAAAACGACTACTAGGTTTTCAAAAACAAGCACCGAGATAATCGTCATTTGATAATACTTAATTTGAAATTCTTGATTATGGCTCCTGATGAAACAATTAATACGTCTCGAGTCATGGAATTTTTAATAACGGCGGCGAGAATACGGAGACATCTTAAAGCCCGGCGACAACTCGGCCTAAATTACTGCGGTTAAAATACGAAAGTTGAAAAACCTCGATTCGTATGATACCCGAAAATTGATTTAAGCAGGGCTTAAATCAAGCGGGTAAATTTTGGGGTGCGACATTTTTATTTGATAATTATTGTTATTATGTTTATTTTTATTATTTTTATTTGATATATAAATGACACTAAGATCATAAATTATTAAGCACGTTAATAAAGCCTATCTGAGTTGTGGTGCAAACAAGTCTATTTTAATTATCAGATACACATCCTTAATACTAACAATGCTAACTTTCTATTTATTGCTTACAATTGCATAACATACATACTTGATTTTTAATCGCACCTTACTTACATAGTTCTTGATAAATTTCTTACGGTATTACACATGCAATCATGAAAATCATATAATTTTTAGGTGAGTTTTGGGATGAAATGGTGGATCAAATCATCTATGTTTCTGGAAGATTATCACATATAAATGTTTGTCAACATTATGAGAATAACATGTTTTATAGCCTTAAAATTGATTTATTCTTTTAGATAGTGAGTGATTAAAGTGAGTAATGCGGATAATCATTTTATTTAATAATTATTGTTAGTTATTATATTTATTTTTATTATTTTATTTGATATATAAGCGCTAACTAACATCATAGATTATTAAGCGTTAATAAAGCCTATCTACGTAGTTGTGGTGGTGCAAAAGTCTATTTTAATTATCGGTACACATCCTTTTAATACTAACTTAATGCTAACTTTCTATCTATTTGCTTACAATTGCATAACATACATGCTACATTTGTTAATGCGCACTTACTTACATACATAGTTCTTGATAAAATTTACGGTATTACATATAATCATGAAAATCATATAATTTTTCGGTGAGTTTTGGGATGGAATGGTGGATCAATCCATCTATGTTTCTGGAAGATTATCACGGTATAAATGTTTGTCAACATTGCAGAGAGAATAACATGTTTTTATAGCCTTAAAATTGATTTATTCTTTTAGAGTGAGTGACTAAAGTGAGTAATCGATAATCATTTTTATTTGATAATTATTGTTAACTATTATGTTTATTTTTATTATTTTTATTTGATATATAAATACACTAAGATCATAGATTATTAAGCATGTTAATAAAGCCTATCGTAGTTGTGAGTGGTGCAAAAGTCTATTTTAATTATCGTACATCCTTTTAATACTAACTTAATGCTAACTTTCTATCTATTTGCTTACAATATAACATACATGCTTACATTTGTTAATCACTTACTTACATACATAGTTCTTGATAAAATTTTACGGTATTACACATGTAATCATGAAAATCATATAATTTTTGGTGAGTTTTGGGATGGAATGGTGGATCAATCCATCTATGTTTCATGGAAGATTATCCGGATATAAATGTTTGTCAACATTGCCGCGAAGAATAACATGTTTTATAGCCTTAAAATTGATTTATTCTTTTAGAGTGAGTGACTAAAGTGAGTAATGCGAGATAATCATTTTATTTGATAATTATTGTTAACTATTATGTTTATTTTTATTATTTTTATTTGATATATAGGCCGACACTAAGATCATAAATTATTAAACGTTAATAAAGCCTATCTGAGAGTTGTGAGTGGTGCAAAAAATCTATTTTAATTATCGAGATACACATCCTTTTAATACTAACTTAATGCTAACTTTCTATTTATTGCTTACAATTGCATAACATACATGCTTCATTTTTAATTTGCACTTACTTACATACATAGTTCTTGATAAATTTTACGGTATTACATGTAATCATGAAAATCATATAATTTTAGGTGAGTTTTGGGATGAAATGGTGGATCAATCCATCTATGTTTCCTAGAAGATTATCACGGTATAAATGTTTGTCAACATTGCACGAGAGAATAACATGTTTTATAGCCTTAAAATTGATTTATTCTTTTAGAGTGAGTGACTAAAGAATGTAATCAGATAATCATTTTATTTGATAATTATTGTTAACTATTATATTTATTTTTTATTATTTCATAATTATATAAATGACACTAATTATTGTTAGGTGAGTGAATGACTAAAGTGAGTAATCAGGATAATCATTTAATTTGATAATTATTAACTATTATATTTATTTTATTATTTCATAAATTATATAAATGACACTAATTATATTTATTTTTACAATTGCATAACATACATGCTACATTTTTATTCTCCATACTTACATACATAGTTCTTGATAATTTTTTACGGTATTACAAATGCAATCATGAAAATCATATAATTTTAGGTGAGTTTTGGGATGAAATGGTGGATCAATCCATCTATGTTTCTGGAAGATTATCAAAGTATAAATGTTTGTCAACATTGCACTGAAGAATAACATGTTTTATAGCCTTAAAATTGATTTATTCTTTTAGAGAGTGAGTAACTAAAGTGAGTATCTGAGATAATCATTTTATTTGATAATTATTGTTAACTATTATGTTTATTTTTATTATTTTATTTGATATATAAATGAGACACTAAGATCATAAATTATTAAGCACATTAATAAAGCCTATCTGAGTTGTGAGTGGTGCAAAAAGTCTATTTTAATTATCGGTACATTCTTTTAATACTAACAATGCTAACTTTCTATTTATTTGCTTACAATTGCATAACATACATATACATTTTTAATCGCACTTACTTACATATATAGTTCTTGATAAATTTTTACGGTATTACATGCAATCATGAAAATCATATAATTTTTAAATTTTGGGATGAAATGGTGGATCAAACCATCTATGTTTCTGGAAGATTATCACATTATAAATGTTTGTCAACATTACAGAGAATAACATGTTTTATAGCCTTAAAATTGATTAATTCTTTTTGAGGTGTAAGTAAAGAGTGAGTAATCGAGATAATTATTATTTGATAATTATTGTTAAGTATTATATTTATTTTTATTATTTCATAAATTATATAAATGACACTAATTATTGTAAGGTGGTGGTGACTAAAGTTAGTAATGGGATAATCATTTTATTTGATAATTATTAACTATTATGTTTATTTTATTATTTTTATTTGATATATAGGCCGACACTAAGATCATAAATTATTAAACACGTTAATAAAGCCTATACTGAGTTGTGAGTGGTGCAAAAAGTCTATTATAATTATCAATTTTGTCCTTTTAATACTAACTTAATGCTAACTTTCTATTTATTTGCCTACAATTGCATAACATACATGTACATTTTTAATGCACTTACCCATGTATAGTTCTTGATAAAAATTTACGGTATTACATTTCATGAAATCATATAATTTTAGGTGAGTTTTGGGATGAAATGGTGGATCAAACTATCTATGTTTCTGGAAGATTATCACATTATAAATGTTTGTCAACATTTACCGCAGAGAGAATAATTGTTTTTATAGCCTTAAATTGATTAATTCTTTTTAGAGAGTGTGTAAGTAAAGTAGTGTCTGAGATAATTATTTTATTTGATATTATCGTTAAGTATAATATTTATTTTTATTATTTCATAAATTATATAGGCCGACACTAATTATTGTTAGGTGGTGGTGACTAAAGTGAGTAATCTAGGATAATCATTTTATTTGATAATTATTGTTAACTATTATGTTTATTTTTATTATTTTTATTTGATATATAAATGACACTAAGATCATAAATTATTAAACCGTTAATAAAGCCTATCTGAGTTGTGAGTCTGCAAAAAGTCTATTTTAATTATCGGTACACATCCTTTTAATACTAACTTAATGCTAACTTTCTATTTATTGCTTACAATTGCATAACACACATTACTTTTTTAATGCTGCACTTACTTACATAGTTCTTGATAAATTTTCTTGTACACATGTAATCATGAAAATCATATAATTTTAGGTGAGTTTTGGGATGAAATGGTGGATCAATCCATCTATGTTTCTGAAGATTATCAGTATAAATGTTTGTCAACATTGCAGAGAATAACATGTTTTATAGCCTTAAAATTGATTTATTCTTTTAGAGAGTGAGTGACTAAAAGGAGTAATCAGGATAATCATTTTATTTGATAATTATTGTTAACTATTATATTTATTTTTATTATTTCATAAATTATATGGCCGACACTAATTATTGTTAGGTGAGTGACTAAAAGGAGTAATGGGATAATCATTTTTTTGATAATTATTGTGCTATTATATTTATTTTTATTATTTCATAAATTATATGAATGACACTAACTTATATTTATTTTTTACAATTGCATAACATACATGTACATTTTTTAATCGCACTTACTTACACACATAGTTCTTGATAATTTTTTTACGGTATTACAAATGCAATCATGAAAATCATATAATTTTAGGTGAGTTTTGGGATGAAATGGTGGATCAATCCATCTATGTTTCTGGAAGATTATCCAGGTATAAATGTTTGTCAACATTGCCTGAGAGAATAACATGTTTTTATAGCCTTAAAATTGATTTATTCTTTTAGAGAGTGAGTGACTAAAGTGAGTAATGAGATAATCATTTTATTTGATAATTATTGTTAACTATTATGTTTATTTTTTATTATTTTTATTTGATATATAGGCACTAAGATCATAAATTATTAACACGTTAATAAAGCCTATCTGAGTTGTGAGTGGTGCAAAAAGTCTATTTTAATTATCGGATACACATCCTTTTTACTAACAATGCTAACTTACTATATTTATTTGCAATTGCATAACATACATGTACATTTTAATTTGCACTTACTTACATACATAGTTCTTGATAATTTTTTACGGTATTACATAATCATGAAAATCATATAATTTTAGGTGAGTTTTGGGATGAAATGGTGGATCAATCCATCTATGTTTCCTAGAAGATTATCACAGTATAAATGTTTGTCAACATTGCACAGAGAATAACATGTTTTATAGCCTTAAAATTGATTTATTCTTTTAGAGTGAGTGACTAAAGGAGTAATGTCAGATAATCATTTTTATTGATAATTATTGTTAACTATATTTATTTTTATTATTTTAAATTATATAAATGACACTAATTATTGTTAGGTGAGTGGTGACTAAAGTGAGTAATCAGGATAATCATTTTAATTTGATAATTATTATTAACTATTATATTTATTTTTATTATTTCATAAATTATATAAAGCTGACACTAATTATATTTATTTTTACAATTGCATAACATACATATACATTTTTATTCTGCACTTACTTACATAGTTCTTGATAATTTTTTTACGGTATTACAAATGCAATCATGAAAATCATATAATTTTAGGTGAGTTTTGGGATGAAATGGTGGATCAATCCATCTATGTTTCGGAAGATTATCAAAGTATAAATGTTTGTCAACATAAGGAATAACATGTTTTATAGCCTTAAAATTGATTTATTCTTTTAGAGAGTGAGTAACTAAAGTGAGTAATCTGGATAATCATTTTTATTTGATAATTATTGTTAACTATTATGTTTATTTTTATTATTTTTATTTGATATATAAACGGACACTAAGATCATAAATTATTAACACATTAATAAAGCCTATCTGAGAGTTGTGAGTGGTGCAAAAATCTATTTTAATTATCGGTAGACATTCTTTTAATACTAACTTAATTCTAACTTTTATTAGTGCCAACATTTGCATACATAACATGCTTACATATAGTTCTTGATAAATTTTTCGGTATTACACATACAATCATGAAAATCATATAATTTTAGGTGAATTTTGGGATGAAATGGTGGATCAAACCATCTATGTTTCTGGAAGATTATCACATTATAAATGTTTGTCAACATTGCGAGAGAATAACATGTTTTATATAGTAAAATTGATTAATTCTTTTAGAGATTATATAAAGTAAGTAATGTCAGGATAATTATTATTATTTGATAATTATTGTTAAGTATATTTATTTTTATTATTTCATAAATTATATATAGCGACACTAATTATTGTAAGGTGGTAATTGACTAAAGTTAGTAATCTGAGATAATCATTTTATTTGATAATTATTGTTAACTATATGTTTATTTTTATTATTTTTATTTGATATATAAATGACACTAAGATCATAAATTATTAAGCACGTTAATAAAGCTGCTCTGAGAGTTGTGGTCTTTGCAAAAAAGTCTATTATAATTATCGGTACACATCCTTTTAATACTAACAATGCTAACTTTATTTATTGCCTCAATTTTTAACATACATTTACATTTTTTATCATGCCCATATATAGTTCTTGATAAAGAATTCGGTATTACATACAATCATGAAAATCATATAATTTTAGGTGAGTTTTGGGATGAAATGGTGGATCAAACTATCTATGTTTCACGGAAGATTATCACATTATAAATGTTTGTCAACATTGCCTGAGAGAATAACATGTTTTTATAGCCTTAAAATTGATTAATTCTTTTAGAGAGTGTGTAAGTAAAGTGAGTAATCTCAGGATAATTATTTTATTTGATAATTATAGTTAAGTATAATATTTATTTTATTATTTCATAAATTATATGAGCCTGACACTAATTATTGTTAGGTGAGTGGTGACTAAAGTGAGTAATGGGATAATCATTTTATTTGATAATTATTGTTAACTATTATGTTTATTTTTATTATTTTTATTTGATATATGGCCGACACTAAGATCATAAATTATTAAACACGTTAATAAAGCCTATCTGAGTTATGAGTCTTAAAAGTCTATTTTAATTATCGGTACACATCCTTTTAATACTAACTTAATGCTAACTTTCTATTTATTTGCTTACATTGCATAACATACATGTACATTTTTTTAATCTGCACTTACTTACTTACATAGTTCTTGATAAATTTTTTCTTGTATTACACATGTAATCATGAAAATCATATAATTTTAGGTGAGTTTTGGGATGAAATGGTGGATCAATCCATCTATATTTCCTAGAAGATTATCACGATATAAATGTTTGTCAACATTGCCGCGAGAGAATAACATGTTTTATAGCCTTAAAATTGATTTATTCTTTTAGAGAGTGAGTGACTAAAAGGAGTAATCTGATAATCATTTTATTTGATAATTATTGTTAACTATTATATTTATTTTTATTATTTCATAAATTATATAAATGACACTAATTATTGTTAGGTAGTGAGTGACTAAAAGAGTAATCAGAGATAATCATTTTTATTTGATAATTATTGTTAACTATTATATTTATTTTATTATTTCATAAATTATATAAACCCGACACTAATTATATTTATTTTTTACAATTGCATAACATACATGCACATTTTTTAATCTGCTTACTTACATACATAGTTCTTGATAATTTTTTACGGTATTACAAATGCAATCATGAAAATCATATAATTTTTAGGTGAGTTTTGGGATGAAATGGTGGATCAATCCATCTATGTTTCTGGAAGATTATCACAGTATAAATGTTTGTCAACATTGCATAGAATAACATGTTTTTATAGCCTTAAAATTGATTTATTCTTTTAGAGTTAGTGACTAAAGTGAGTAATCACGAGATAATCATTTTATTTGATAATTATTGTTAACTATTATGTTTATTTTTATTATTTTATTTGATATATAAATGACACTAAGATCATAAATTATTAAACACGTTAATAAAGCTTATCTGAGTTGTGAGTGGTGCAAAAAGTCTATTTTAATTATCGGTACACATCCTTTTAATACTAACTTAATGCTAACTTTCTTTTTGCTTACAATTGCATAACACATGCTACATTTTTTAATGCACTTACTTACATATATAGTTCTTGATAAATTTTTACGGTATTACACATGCAATCATGAAAATCATATAATTTTTAGGTGAGTTTTGGGATGAAATGGTGGATCAAACCATCTATGTTTCTGGAAGATTATCACATTATAAATGTTTATCAACATTACTTACGAGAATAACATGTTTTTATAGCCTTAAAATTGATTTATTCTTTTAGAGTTGTGTAAATAAGTGAGTAATCTGAGATAATTATTTTTTTGATAATTATTGTTAAGTATTATATTTATTTTTATTATTTCATAAATTATATGAAATGACACTAATTATTGGGTGAGTGATTGACTAAAGTGAGTAATCAGGATAATCATTTTTATTTGATAATTATTATAACTATTATGTTTATTTTTTATTATTTTATTTGATATATAAGCGACACTAAGATCATAAATTATTATACACGTTAATAAAGCCTATCTGAGTTGTGAGTTTTGCAAAAAGTCTATTTTAATTATCGGATACATCACACAATACTAACTTAATGCTAACTTTCTATTTATTGCTTATAATTGCATAACATACATGTTTTTAATCTGCACTACTTACTTACATAGTTCTTGATAAATTTTTTACGGTATTACACATGCAATCATGAAAATCATATAATTTTTAGGTGAGTTTTGGGATGAAATGGTGGATCAATCCATCTATGTTTCTGGAAGATTATCACAGTATAAATGTTTGTCAACATTGCCGAGAGAATAACATGTTTTATAGCCTTAAAATTGATTTATTCTTTTAAATAGTGAGTGATTAAAGTGAGTAATGAAGATAATCATTTTATTTGATAATTATTGTTAATTATTATATTTATTTTTATTATTTTTTGATATATGAGCGACACTAAGATCATAGATTATTAAGCAGTTAATAAAGCCTATCGTAGTTATGAGTGGTGCAAAAGTCTATTTTAATTATCGGTACACATCCTTTTAATACTAACTTAATGCTAACTTTCTATCTATTTGCTTACAATTGCATAACATACATTCTTACATTTTTAATCGCACTTACTTACATACATAGTTCTTGATAAAAATTTATGGTATTACACATCATGAAAATCATATAATTTTTAGGTGAGTTTTGGGATGAAATGGTGGATCAATCCATCTATGTTTCTGGAAGATTATCACAGTATAAATGTTTGTCAACATTGCCTGAGAGAATAACATGTTTTATAGCCTTAAAATTGATTTATTCTTTTAGAGTGAGTGACTAAAGTGAGTAATGAGATAATCATTTTATTTGATAATTATTGTTAACTATTATGTTTATTTTAATTATTTTTATTTGATATATGAAATGACACTAAGATCATAAATTATTAACCGTTAATAAAGCCTATCTGAGTTGTGAGTGGTGCAAAAAGTCTATTTTAATTATCGGATACACATCCTTTTAATACTAACTTAATGCTAACTTTCTATTTATTTGCTTATTGCATAACATACATGCTTACATTTTTTAATCGCACTTACTTACATATATAGTTCTTGATAAATTTTTTACGGTACACATGCAATCATGAAAATCATATAATTTTTAGGTGAGTTTTGGGATGAAATGGTGGATCAATCCATCTATGTTTCTGGAAGATTATCACATTATAAATGTTTGTCAACATTGCATGAGAGAATAACATGTTTTATAGCCTTAAAATTGATTTATTCTTTTAGAGAGTGTGTAACTAAAGTGAGTAATCTGAGATAATCATTATTTGATAATTATTGTTAAGTATTATATTTATTTTTATTATTTCATAAATTATATAAGCCGACACTAATTTGTAAGGTGAGTGAGTGACTAAAGTTAGTAATCAGAGATAATTTTTATTTGATAATTATTGTTAACTATTATGTTTATTTTATTATTTTTGATATATGAAGCGACACTAAGATCATAAATTATTAAACACGTTAATAAAACCTATCTACGAGTTGTGAGTGGTTTGCAAAAGTCTATTATAATTATCGGTACACATCCTTTTAATACTAACAATGCTAACTTTCTATTTATTTTCTGATTGCATAACATACATGTACATTTTTTTTAATCGCACTTACTTACATATATAGTTCTTGATAAAAATTTACGGTATTACACATGCAATCATGAAAATCATATAATTTTTAGGTGAGTTTTGGGATGAAATGGTGGATCAACCATCTATGTTTCCGGAAGATTATCACATTATAAATGTTTGTCAACATTGCACGAGAGAATAACATGTTTTTATAGCCTTAAATTGATTAATTCTTTTAGAGTGTGTGAAAGTAGTGATGTCTTGAGATAATTATTTTTATTTGATAATTATTAAATTAAGTATAATATTTATTTTTCATAAATTATATGGCCGACACTAATTATTGTTAGGTGGTGAGTATAAGTGAGTAATCACGAGATAATCATTTTATTTGATAATTATTGTTAACTATTATGTTTATTTTTTATTATTTTTATTTGATATGGCCGACACTAAGATCATAAATTATTAAACACGTTAATAAAGCCTATCTGAGTTGTGAGTCTTTTGCAAAAGTCTATTTAATTATCGGTACACATCCTTTTATACTAACTATGCTAACTTTCATTTATTGCTTCAATTGCATAACACACATATACATTTTTTAATGCGCACTTACTTACTTACATAGTTCTTGATAAATTTTTCTTGTATTACACATGCAATCATGAAAATCATATAATTTTAGGTGAGTTTTGGGATGAAATGGTGGATCAATCCATCTATGTTTCCTAGAAGATTATCATTATAAATGTTTGTCAACATTGCCTGAGAGAATAACATGTTTTATAGCCTTAAAATTGATTTATTCTTTTAGAAGTGAGTGACTAAAAGGGTAATCACGAGATAATCATTTTATTTGATAATTATTGTTAACTATTATATTTATTTTTATTATTTCATAAATTATATGAATGACACTAATTATTAGGTGAGTGAGTGACTAAAGGGTAATCACGGATCATTTTTATTTGATAATTATGTTAACTATTATATTTATTTTTATTATTTCATAAATTATATAAATGACACTAACTTATATTTATTTTTACAATTGCATAACATACATATACATTTTTAATCGCACTTACTTATATAGTTCTTGATAATTTTTTTACTATTACAATTACAATCATGAAAATCATATAATTTTTAGGTGAGTTTTGGGATGAAATGGTGGATCAATCCATCTATGTTTCTGGAAGATTATCACGGTATAAATGTTTGTCAACATTGCAGAGAATAACATGTTTTATAGCCTTAAAATTGATTTATTCTTTTAGAGGTGAGTGACTAAAGTGAGTAATCAGGATAATCATTTTATTTGATAATTATTGTTAACTATTATATTTATTTTTATTATTTTTTTTGATATATAGAGCCATAAGATCATAATTATTAGCACGTTAATAAAGCCTATCTGAGTTGTGAGTGGTGCAAAAAGTCTATTTTAATTATCGGATACATCCTTTTAATACTAACAATGCTAACTTTCTTTTTTTTACAATTGCATAACATACATATACATTTTTAATGCACTTACTTACATACATAGTTCTTGATAAATTTTTACGGTATTACAATACAATCATGAATCATATAATTTTTAGGTTTTGGGAAAATGGTGGATCAATCCATCTATGTTTCTGGAAGATTATCACATATAAATGTTTGTCAACTGAGAGAATAACATGTTTTATATAGCCTTAAAATTGATTTATTCTTTTAGATAGTGAGTGATTAAAGTGAGTAATGAAGATCATTTTATTTGATAATTATTGTTAACTATTATATTTATTTTTTTATTATTTTATTTGATATATGAAAGCGACACTAGATCATAAATTATTAAGCGTTAATAAAGCTATCGTATTGTGATTGGTTGCAAAAGTCTATTTTAATTATCGGTACATCCTTTTAATACTAACTTAACTAACTTTCTCTATTTGCTTACAATTGTAACATACATTCTTACATTTGTTAATGCACTTACCCATACATAGTTCTTGATAAAAATTTATGGTATTACACATGCAATCATGAAAATCATATAATTTTAGGTGAGTTTTGGGATGAAATGGTGGATCAATCCATCTATGTTTCTGGAAGATTATCCAGTATAAATGTTTGTCAACATTGCCTGAGAGAATAACATGTTTTTATAGCCTTAAATTGATTTATTCTTTAGAGTGAGTGACTAAAGTGGTGTCACGGATAATCATTTTATTTGATAATTATTAACTATTATATTTATTTTTATTATTTTATTTGATATATAAATGGCACTAAGATCATAAATTAACACGTTAATAAAGCCTATCTGAGTTGGTGGTAAAAAGTCTATTTAATTATCGGTATTGCATCCTTTTAATACTAACAATGCTAACTTTCTATTTATTTGCTTACAATTGCATAACATACATGCTTACATTTTTAATACTGCCTTACATACATAGTTCTTGATAAATTTTTTACGGTATTACATATGTAATCATGAAAATCATATAAATTTTAGGTGAGTTTTGGGATGAAATGGTGGATCAATCCATCTATGTTTCCTAGAAGATTATCACAGTATAAATGTTTGTCAACATTGCACAGAGAATAACATGTTTTATAGCCTTAAAATTGATTTATTCTTTGATGAGTGACTAAAAGGAGTAATGCGAGATAATCATTTTATTTGATAATTATTGTTAACTATTATTTATTTTTATTATTTCATAAATTATATGAATGACACTAATTATTGTTAGGTGGTGAGTGACTAAAGTGAGTAATGTAGATAATCATTTTAATTTGATAATTATTGTTAACTATTATATTTATTTTTATTATTTATAAATTATATGAAACTGACACTAATTATATTTATTTTTACAATTGCATAACATACACATACATTTTTAATGCGCACTTACTTACATACATAGTTCTTGATAATTTTTTTACGGTATTACAAATGCAATCATGAAAATCATATAATTTTAGGTGAGTTTTGGGATGAAATGGTGGATCAATCCATCTATGTTTCTGGAAGATTATCACGGTATAAATGTTTGTCAACATTGCCTGAGAATAACATGTTTTATAGCCTTAAAATTGATTTATTCTTTTAGAGAGTGAGTGACTAAAGTGAGTAATGCGGATAATCATTTTATTTGATAATTATTATTGTTAACTATTATGTTTATTTTTATTATTTTTATTTGATATATGAAAGCAGACACTAAGATCATAAATTATTAAGCACGTTAATAAAGCCTATCTGAGTTGTGAGTGGTGCAAAAAGTCTATTTTAATTATCAATACACATTTTTAATACTAACTTAATAACTTTCTATTTATTTGCTTACAATTGCATAACACATACGTATACATTTTTTAATCGCACTTACTTACATACATAGTTCTTGATAAATTTTTACGGTATTACACATGCAATCATGAAAATCATATAATTTTTAGGTGAGTTTTGGGATGAAATGGTGGATCAAACCATCTATGTTTCTGAAGATTATCACATTATAAATGTTTGTCAACATTGCCGAGAGAATAACATGTTTTATAGCCTTAAAATTGATTTATTCTTTTAGAGAGTGTGTAAGTAAAGTAATGCGAGATAATCATTTTTATTTGATAATTATTGTTAAGTATTATATTTATTTTTATTATTTCATAAATTATATGAAATGACACTAATTATTGTTAGGTGGTGAGTGACTAAAGTGGTAATCTTGATAATCATTTTATTTGATAATTATTGTTATATTATGTTTATTATTTATTATTTTTATTTGATATATGAATGACACTAAGATCATAAATTATTATACCACGTTAATAAAGCATCTGAGAGTTGTGAGTTTGCAAAAAGTCTATTTTAATTATCAGATACACATCCTTTTAATACTAACTTAATGCTAACTTTCTATTTATTTGCTTATAATTGCATAACATACATGCTTCTATTTTTACTACTTACTTACTTACATAGTTCTTGATAAATTTCTTAAGTACAGCACAATAATCATATAATTTTAGGTGAGTTTTGGGATGAAATGGTGGATCAATCCATCTATGTTTCTGAAGATTATCACGAGTATAAATGTTTGTCAACATTGCCTGAGAGAATAACATGTTTTATAGCCTTAAATTGATTTATTCTTTTAGAGAGTGAGTGACTAAAGTGAGTAATGAAGATAATCATTTTATTTGATAATTATTGTTAACTATTATATTTATTTTTTATTATTTTTATTTGATATATAAGCGACACTAAGATCATAAATTATTAAGCACGTTAATAAAGCCTATCGTAGTTATGAGTGGTGCAAAAAGTCTATTTTAATTATCGGTACACATCCTTTTAATACTAACTTAATGCTAACTTTCTATTTGCTTACAATTGCATAACATACATGCTTACATTTTTAATGCACTTACTTACATACATAGTTCTTGATAAAAATTTGGTATTACACATGTAATCATGAAAATCATATAATTTTAGTGAGTTTTGGGATGAAATGGTGGATCAATCCATCTATGTTTCTGGAAGATTATCACAATTATAAATGTTTGTCAACATTGCCTGAGAGAATAACATGTTTTATAGCCTTAAAATTGATTTATTCTTTTAGAAGTGAGTGACTAAAGTGAGTAATGCGAGATAATCATTTTTATTTGATAATTATTGTTAACTATTATGTTTATTTTTATTATTTTTATTTGATATATAAGCCCACTAAGATCATAAATTATTAAGCACGTTAATAAAGCCTATCTGAGTTGTGAGTGGTGCAAAAAGTCTATTTTAATTATCGGATACATCCTTTTAATACTAACTTAATGCTAACTTTCTATTATTGCTTCAATTGCATAACATACATGCTACATTTTTTATCACTTACTCATACATAGTTCTTGATAAATTTTTTACGGTATTACACATGTAATCATGAAAATCATATAATTTTAAGTGAGTTTTGGGATGAAATGGTGGATCAATCCATCTATGTTTCCTAGAAGATTATCATATATATGTTTGTCAACATTACTGAGAGAATAACATGTTTTTATAGCCTTAAAATTGATTTATTCTTTTAGAGTGGTGACTAAAGGAGTAATGAGATAATCATTTTATTTGATAATTATTGTTAACTATTATATTTATTTTTATTATTTCATAAATTATGAAAGCGACACTAATTATTGTTAGGTGAGTGGTGACTAAAGTGAGTAATGTGAATAATCATTTAATTTGATTATTGTTAACTATTATATTTATTTTTATTATTTTATAAATTATATGAAACGGACACTAATTATATTTATTTTTACAATTGCATAACATACATACATTTTAATGCACTTACTTACATACATAGTTCTTGATATTTTTTACGTATTACAAATAATCATGAAAATCATATAATTTTAGGTGAGTTTTGGGATGAAATGGTGGATCAATCCATCTATGTTTCTGGAAGATTATCACGGTATAAATGTTTGTCAACATTGCATGAGAGAATAACATGTTTTATAGCCTTAAAATTGATTTATTCTTTTAGATTGAGTGACTAAAGTGTGTAATCACGGATAATCATTTTATTTGATAATTATTGTTAACTATTATGTTTATTTTTTATTATTTTTATTTGATATATAAACGAGACATTAAGATCATAAATTATTAAACACATTAATAAAGCCTATCTCGAGAGTGTGAGTGGTGCAAAAAAGTCTATTTTAATTATCGGTACACATTCTTTTAATACTAACTTAATGCTAACTTTCTATTATTGCTTACAATTGCATAACATACATGTACATTTTTAATGCACTTGCACATATATAGTTCTTGATAAAAATTTTACGGTATTACACATGCAATCATGAAAATCATATAATTTTTAGGTGAGTTTTGGGATGAAATGGTGGATCAAACCATCTATGTTTGGAAGATTATCACATTATAAATGTTTGTCAACATGCCTGAGAGAATAACATGTTTTATAGCCTTAAAATTGATTTATTCTTTTAGAGAGTGTAAGTAAAGTGAGTAATGTAGATAATATTTTTTATTTGATAATTATTGTTAAGTATTATATTTATTTTTATTATTTCATAAATTATATAAATGACACTAATTATTGTTAGGTGGTGAGTGACTAAAGTGGTGTCTGAGATAATCATTTTTATTGATAATTATTGTTAACTATTATATTTATTTTATTTTATTTGATATATAAGCGACACTAAGATCATAAATTATTGTACACGTTAATAAAGCTATCTGAGTTGTGAGTTTTTGCAAAAAAATCTATTTTAATTTCGGATACACATCCTTTTAATACTAACTTATGCTAACTTTATATTTATTTGCTTACAATTGCATAACATACATGCTTCTGTTTTTAATCTTGCACTTACTTACACATAGTTCTTGATAAATTTTTTTGGTATTACACATGCAATCATGAAAATCATATAATTTTAGGTGAGTTTTGGGATGAAATGGTGGATCAATCCATCTATGTTTCTGGAAGATTATCACAAGTATAAATGTTTGTCAACATTGCCGAGAGAATAACATGTTTTATAGCCTTAAAATTGATTTATTCTTTTAGAGAGTGAGTGACTAAAGTGAGTAATGAGATAATCATTTTATTTGATAATTATTGTTAACTATTATATTTATTTTTATTATTTTATTTGATATATGAAGCGACACTAAGATCATAAATTATTAAACACGTTAATAAAGCCTATCTGGTTATGAGTGGTGCAAAGTCTATTTTAATTATCGGTACACATCCTTTTAATACTAACTTAATGCTAACTTTCTATTTATTGCTTACAATTGCATAACATACATGCTTCATTTTTGTCACGCACTTACATACATAGTTCTTGATAAAATTTTAGTATTACACATGCAATCATGAAAATCATATAATTTTGGTGAGTTTTGGGATGAAATGGTGGATCAATCCATCTATGTTTCTGGGAAGAATCAATTATAAATGTTTGTCAACATTGCCGGAGAGAATAACATGTTTTATAGCCTTAAAATTGATTTATTCTTTTAGAGTGAGTGACTAAAGTGAGTAATCTGAGATAATCATTTTATTTGATAATTATTATTAACTATTATATTTATTTTTATTATTTTATTTGATATATAAATGACACTAAGATCATAAATTATTAACGTTAATAAAGCCTATCTGAGTTGTGAGTGGTGCAAAAAGTCTATTTTAATTATCGGATACATCCTTTTTAATACTAACTTAATGCTAACTTTCTATTTATTTGCTTACAATTGCATAACATATACATTTTTTAATCTGCACTTACTTACATACATAGTTCTTGATAAATTTTTACGGTATTACATATGCAATCATGAAAATCATATAATTTTTAGGTGAGTTTGGGATGAAATGGTGGATCAATCCATCTATGTTTCCTGGAAGATTATCACAGTATAAATGTTTGTCAACATTGCACGAGAGAATAACATGTTTTATAGCCTTAAAATTGATTTATTCTTTTAGAGTGAGTGACTAAAAGAATGTCTGAGATAATCATTTTTATTTGATAATTATTGTTAACTATTATATTTATTTTTTATTATTTCATAATTATATGGCTGACACTATTATTGTTAATTGGTGAGTGACTAAAGTGAGTCTGGGATAATCATTTTTATTTGATAATTATTGTTAACTATTATGTTTATTTTATTATTTTTATTTGATTATAACACTAAGATCATATTATTGCGTTAATAAAGCTATCACGAGTTGTGAGTTTTGCAAAAATTATTTTATTTATAATAAATCCTTTTACTAACTTAATCTAACTTTCTATTTATTTTTATAATTGCATATTTACATGCACATTTTTACTTTCTTACTTACTTACATAGTTCTTGATAAATTTTTACGGTATTACACATGCAATCATGAAAATCATATAATTTTTAGGTGAGTTTTGGGAAAATGGTGGATCAATCCATCTATGTTTCTGGAAGATTATCACGATATAAATGTTTGTCAACATTGCAGGAGAATAACATGTTATAGCCTTAAAATTGATTTATTCTTTTAGATAGTGAGTGACTAAAGTGAGTAATGAAGATAATCATTTTATTTGATAATTATTGTTAATTATTATATTTATTTTTTATTATTTTTATTTGATATATAAGCGACACTAAGATCATAGATTATTAAACACGTTAATAAAGCCATACGTAGTTATAGTGGTGCAAAAGTCTATTTTAATTATCGGTACACATCCTTTTAATATAACAATGCTAACTTTCTATTTATTTGCTTACAATTGCATAACATACCTTACGTTTTAATCTGCACTTACACATACATAGTTCTTGATAATTTTTTACGGATTACACATGCAATCATGAAAATCATATAATTTTTAGGTGAGTTTTGGGATGAAATGGTGGATCAATCCATCTATGTTTCTGGAAGATTATCACAGTATAAATGTTTGTCAACATTGCGAGAGAATAACATGTTTTTATAGCCTTAAAATTGATTTATTCTTTTAGAGGTGAGTGACTAAAGTGAGTAATGCGAGATAATCATTTTTATTTGATAATTATTGTTAACTATTATATTTATTTTTATTATTTTTATTTGATATATATAAACGACATTAGATCATAAATTATTAAGCACATTAATAAAGCCTATCTGAGTTGTGAGTGGTGCAAAAAGTCTATTTTATTATTCATACACATTCTTTTAATACTAACTTAATCTAACTTTATATTTATTTCTTACAATTGCATAACATACATGCTTGTTTTTTAATCTGCACTTACTTATATATAGTTCTTGATAAATTTTTACGGTATTACACATGCAATCATGAAAATCATATAATTTTAGGTGAGTTTTGGGATGAAATGGTGGATCAATCCATCTATGTTTCTGGAAGATTATCACATTATAAATGTTTGTCAACATTGCCTGGAGAATAACATGTTTTATAGCCTTAAAATTGATTTATTCTTTTAGAGTGAGTGACTAAAAGGAGTAATGAGATAATCATTTTATTTGATAATTATTGTTAACTATTATATTTATTTTTATTATTTTATAAATTATATGAAGCCGACACTAATTATTGTTGGTAATTGAGTGAATAAAGTGAGTAATCACGGATAATCATTTAATTTGATAATTATTGTTAACTATTATATTTATTTTTATTATTTCATAAATTATATAAATGACACTAATTATATTTATTTATTTACAATTGCATAACATACATGTATTTTTAATGCGCACTTACCATACATAGTTCTTGATAATTTTTACGGTATGCAATACTGATCATGAAAATCATATAATTTTTAGGTGAGTTTTGGGATGAAATGGTGGATCAATCCATCTATGTTTCTGGAAGATTATCACGATATAAATGTTTGTCAACATTGCCTGAGAGAATAACATGTTTTTATAGCCTTAAAATTGATTTATTCTTTTAGAGTGAGTGACTAAAGTAGTAATCTGAGATAATCATTTTATTTGATAATTATTGTTAACTATTATATTTATTTTTTATTATTTTTATTTGATATATGAAAGGACACTAAGATCATAAATTATTAAGCACGTTAATAAAGCCTATCTGAGTTGTGAGTGGTGCAAAAAGTCTATTTTAATTATCGGATACACATCCTTTTAATACTAACTTAATGCTTTCTATTTATTTATACAATGCATAACATACATGTACATTTTTTTTTGCTGCACTTACTTACATACATAGTTCTTGATAAATTTTTCTATTACATGCAATCATGAAAATCATATAATTTTAGGTGAGTTTTGGGATGAAATGGTGGATCAATCCATCTATGTTTCTGGAAGATTATCACAGTATAAATGTTTGTCAACATTGCAGAGAATAACATGTTTTTATAGCCTTAAAATTGATTTATTCTTTTAGAGAGTGATGAGTGAGTAATCACGGATAATCATTTTATTTGATAATTATTGTTAACTATTATATTTATTTTTATTATTTTATTTGATATATAAACCCGACACTAAGATCATAAATTATTAAGCACGTTAATAAAGCCTATACGAGTTGTGGTGGTGCAAAAAGTCTATTTTAATTCGATTACATCCTTTTAATACTAACTTAATGCTAACTTTCTATTATTTGCTTACAATTGCATAACATACATGCTTACATTTTTTAATCTGCACTTACTTACATACATAGTTCTTGATAAATTTTTTCTATTACACATGCAATCATGAAAATCATATAATTTTTAGGTGAGTTTTGGGATGAAATGGTGGATCAATCCATCTATGTTTCTGGAAGATTATCCGATTATAAATGTTTGTCAACATTGCTGAGAGAATAACATGTTTTATAGCCTTAAAATTGATTTATTCTTTTAGAGAGTGAGTGACTAAAGTGAGTAATCGATAATCATTTTATTTGATAATTATTGTTAACTATTATGTTTATTTTTATTTTTTATTTGATATATGAAAGCCCGACACTAAGATCATAAATTATTAAACAGTTAATAAAAGCCTATCTGAGAGTTGTGATGGTGCAAAAAGTATTTTAATTATCGGTACATCCTTTAAATACTAACTTATGCTAACTTTCTATTTATTGCTTACAATTGCATAACATACATGTACATTTTTAATCGCACTTACTTACATACATAGTTCTTGATAAATTTTTACGGTATTACATGTAATCATGAAAATCATATAATTTTAGGTGAGTTTTGGGATGAAATGGTGGATCAATCCATCTATGTTTCTGAAGATTATCACGGTATAAATGTTTGTCAACATTGCAGAGAGAATAACATGTTTTTATAGCCTTAAAATTGATTTATTCTTTTAGAGAGTGTGGTAAAGTGAGTAATGAGATAATCATTTTTTGATAATTATTGTTAACTATTATATTTATTTTTTATTATTTCATAAATTATATGGCTGACACTAATTATTGTTAGGTGGTGGTGATAAAGTGAGTCTGAGATAATCATTTAATTTGATAATTATTGTTAACTATTATATTTATTTTTATTATTTCATAAATTATATAGCCCGACACTAATTATTGTAAGTTGAGTGAGTGACTAAAGTGGTAATCTTAGATAATCATTTAATTTGATAATTATTGTTAACTATTATATTTATTTTTATTATTTCATAAATTATGTAACCCGACACTAATTATATTTATTTTTTTTTACAATTGCATAACACATATACATTTTTAATACGCACTTACTTATATATAGTTCTTGATAAATTTTTAGTATTACATGCAATCATGAAAATCATATAATTTTAGGTGAGTTTTGGGATGAAATGGTGGATCAATCCATCTATGTTTCTGGAAGATTATCACATTATAAATGTTTGTCAACATTGCCTGAGAGAGAATAACATGTTTTATAGCCTAAAATTGATTTATTCTTTTAGAGTGTGTAAGTAAAGTGGTAATCACGGATAATATTTTATTTGATAATTATTGTTAAGTATTATGTTATTTTTATTATTTCATAAATTATATAAATGACTTTAATTATTATTGTTAGTGAGTGAGTGACTAAAGTAATGCAGGATAATCATTTTATTTGATAATTATTAACTATTATGTTTATTTTATTATTTTTATTTGATATATAAAGAAACTTACACTAAGATCATAAATTATTAAACACGTTAATAAAACTTCTGATTTGGTGAATTGCAAAATCTATTTTATTATCGGTACATCCTTTCAATACTAACCAGCTTTAATTTCTATTATTGCTTACAATTGCATAACATACATGTACATTTTTTTAATACGCACTTACTTACATACATAGTTCTTGATAAATTTTTCTATTACATATGCAATCATGAAAATCATATAATTTTAGGTGAGTTTTGGGATGAAATGGTGATCAATCCATCTATGTTTCTGAAGATTATCACGGTATAAATGTTTGTCAACATTGCACGAGAGAATAACATGTTTTATAGCCTTAAAATTGATTTATTCTTTTAGAGATGAGTGACTAAAGTGAGTAATGCGGATAATCATTTTATTTGATAATTATTGTTAACTATTATATTTATTTTTATTATTTTATTTGATATATATGACACTAAGATCATAAATTATTAAACACGTTAATAAAGCCTATCTGAGAGTTGTGAGTGGTGCAAAAAGTATTTTTAATTATCGGTACATCCTTTTAATACTAACTTAATGCTAACTTTCTAATTATTTTTACAATTGCATAACATACATGCTTACATTTTTTAATCTGCACTTACTTACATACATAGTTCTTGATAAAATTTTCTAGTATTACATGCAATCATGAAAATCATATAATTTTTAGGTGAGTTTTGGGATGAAATGGTGGATCAATCCATCTATGTTTCCTGGAAGATTATCACATTATAAATGTTTGTCAACATTGCACGAGAATAACATGTTTTTATAGCCTTAAAATTGATTTATTCTTTTAGAGTGAGTGACTAAAAGGAGTGTCTGGATAATCATTTTATTTGATAATTATTGTTAACTATTATATTTATTTTTATTATTTCATAAATTATATAAGCCGACACTAATTATTGTTAGGTGAGTGAGTGACTAAAGTAGTGTCACGGATAATCATTTAATTTATAATTATTGTTAACTATTATATTTTTTTTATTTCATAAATTATATAAGCTAACTAATATATTTATTTTTTTACAATTGCATAACATACATGCTTATTTTTTTAATCGCACTTACTTACATACATAGTTCTTGATAATTTTTACGGTATTACAAATGCAATCATGAAAATCATATAATTTTAGGTGAGTTTTGGGATGAAATGGTGGATCAATCCATCTATGTTTCTGGAAGATTATCACGATATAATGTTTGTCAACATTGCCTGAGAATAACATGTTTTTATAGCCTTAAAATTGATTTATTCTTTTAGAGAGTGAGTGACTAAAGTGAGTCACGGATAATCATTTTATTTGATAATTATTATTAACTATTATGTTTATTTTTATTATTTTATTTGATATATAAACGAGACACTAAGATCATAAATTATTAAGCACGTTAATAAAGCTATCTGAGAGTTGTGAGTGGTGCAAAAAGTCTATTTAATTATCGGTTACACATCCTTTTAATACTAACAATGCTAACTTTCTATTTATTTGCTTACAATTGCATAACATACATGCTTACATTTTTTAATCACTTACTTACATACATAGTTCTTGATAAATTTTTACGGTATTACACATGTAATCATGAAAATCATATAATTTTTAGGTGAGTTTTGGGATGAAATGGTGGATCAAACCATCTATGTTTCTGAAGATTATCACATTATAAATGTTTGTCCATTGCATAGAGAATAACATGTTTTATAGCCTTAAAATTGATTTATTCTTTTAGAGGTGTGTAAATAGTGATATCTTGATAATTATTTTATTATTAATTATTGTTAAATATTATATTTATTTTATTATTTCATAAATTATATGAAGCCGACACTAATTATTGTTAGGTGAGTGGTGACTAAAGTGAGTAATCACGAGATAATCATTTTTTATTTGATAATTATTGTTAACTATTATATTTATTTTTTATTATTTTTTATTTGATATATAAATGACACTAAGATCATAAATTATTAACTGCGTTAATAAAAGCCTATCTGAGGATTGTGGTGGTGCAAAAAAGTCTATTTTAATTATCGGTGCACATCCTTTTAATACTAACTTAATGCTAACTTTCTAATTATTTGCTTATAATTGCATAACATACGTGTACGTTTTTTGTCTGCACACACTTACATACATAGTTCTTGATAATTTTTAGTATTACATGCAATCATGAAAATCATATAATTTTTAGGTGAGTTTTGGGATGAAATGGTGGATCAATCCATCTATGTTTCATGGAAGATTATCACATTATAAATGTTTGTCAACATTGCCGAGAATAACATGTTTTATAGCCTTAAAATTGATTTATTCTTTTAGAGAGTGGTGACTAAAAGAGTAATCTGAGATAATCATTTTATTTGATAATTATTGTTAAATATTTATTTTTTATTATTTCATAAATTATATAAATGACACTAATTATTGTTAGGTGGTGAGTGAATAAAGTGATATCTGAGATAATCATTTAATTTGATAATTATTGTTAACTATTATATTTATTTTTATTATTTCATAAATTATATGCTACACTAATTATATTTATTTTTACAATTGCATAACATACATCTTCTATTTTTTAATCTGCACTTACTTACATATAGTTCTTGATAATTTTTTTGGTATTACACATGCAATCATGAAAATCATATAATTTTTAGGTGAGTTTTGGGATGAAATGGTGGATCAATCCATCTATGTTTCTGGAAGATTATCACAGTATAAATGTTTGTCAACATTGCCTGAGAGAATAACATGTTTTATAGCCTTAAAATTGATTTATTCTTTTGAGAGTGAGTGACTAAAGTGAGTAATCGAGATAATCATTTTTTGATAATTATTGTTAACTATTATGTTTATTTTTATTATTTTTATTTTGATATATAAAACGAACTAATGATCACCAATTATTAAACTTTAATAAAAGCCTATAGGAGTTGTGAGTGGTGCAAAAAGTCTATTTTAATTATCGGTGAACATTCTTTTAATACTAACTTAATGCTAACTTTCTGTTATTTGCTTACAATTGCATACATGTACGTTTTTAATCGCACTTACTTACGTACATAGTTCTTGATAAATTTTTAGGCGTACACATGCAATCATGAAAATCATATAATTTTTAGGTGAGTTTTGGGATGAAATGGTGGATCAATCCATCTATGTTTCTGGAAGATTATCACATTATAAATGTTTGTCAACATTGCATGAGAATAACATGTTTTATAGCCTTAA
>CM038792.1:164606156-164653342 GCA_021764765.1 Vicia sativa | reverse complement strand
CTTGCATTCGGAAAAACTATTTTTAACAGAGGCGGTGGAGTGTTAGTTAACCCGATCGGCGTTCAAAACTCATCAGAGTGCGCATCAAGGATACAACAATGGTTATCCTTCAAAGGTTGAGGAAGGTCAAACCAATGGTCAATCTTAAGCATCAACAATGTGCATCGAAAGAGGTTGAAACCGTAATGGTTTATCTCTCATGCTGAAATCAGAGATAGCGATACCATAATTGTATCTCTCGTCCGCCAAGGATTCAATCGGTCTAATCACCTCGAATCAAACAAGGGTGCAAGATCACTGACTTGTTCAAAGAAAAGTGATGTAAAAGTGACAAAAAGCCGCTAAGTCGAAACTTCATAATAAGTCGCTTAGGCAAAAATGGCGAAAAGAAAAAAGGATTACAAAACAAAATAAAATCCTTAGAAAAGAACAAAGTGGTGTGATCGGACACAAAAACAAAAAGTGAGTATTTATCGTGTGTCCAACAAACCTTAGTGGTTCCTCAACCGCATCATAAACTTCTCTCGAGATGAATGCTCATCTAGTTATCGAACCTAGGGTGGAGAACATCACGAGAATGGGAGGCACCAAATATTTTGAGCCTAAAATCTTTTCTAAAACACATGAACGAGACCACGTTACAACCCTTGAAAGTCCTGGTTGAAGCATGGGTTAACTCAAAAGCAAAGCTATTACAAGAATCTGGTAACTGACTCCTAGGAGGCTTGCTAAACATTTGAGTTGGTATCACTCGATCTTTCACAAAAATTCGATGTTTAGAGCATCCTTTCAATAAAAGTTACTTTAACTTCAAGACAAACATGAACTTTGCATTAGAATTATCATTAGTGGAATAAAACATTCTTTGCATATAGATAAATGCTTAAACATCAAGTGAGCTTGCATATTGAGCATCGAGACAGATAATTTGATTGTCTGAAGGACATATTGCTTCTAGAAATATTGATTGAGCACATGACTCGAGTTGAAAGTAAGTTGTGAAGTAGCCTACTTTCAAGATGAAAACCACCACAGTAGGTGATATCTTCAAAGTTCGATCAATCGGGGCATTTATGTCGAGATCGAAGAATCTCAAGGAGCAGTGTCGAGGGGGCATTCAGTAGAGCAAGGTTGAAACCCTCTTTACCTTTGGTTGAGTCGAGTATTTCCAAGTTTATAACATTGGGGCGAGATTATCTTGATGATACCGGATCTCGGGAAGCTTTCTCGAGCTATTTTCTTCAAAATCTCTGACAAGGGCAAAGCATTATGGAGCATTCCTCCCACCTCATAATTAATAAGTCAGTCAGCCTGACTAAACAACCGTTGAGTTTGAATGGCATGTCGAAATCGGGATCGTCATCCTTAGCTCATCGAGAGATCTAAGTTTGTGTTGGATTTTATCCATGAAATCAAGGATCATTATCTCGATTCTTGGTTATTGTGGTTTCCTTCAGCGAAAGTCGGAAGGCAGGATTCTATCCTTTGAGTTCCAACAGTTGTCTTTGCTTGACACATTGCACAAGTAATCTTCTTGTGTTTAGCGTTTTGCACATTTTGTTATTCAAGATTTTAGAATGAAAGGGCATGATGCGCTGAGCTTTGGTCACCCAACAAAGTTTCTTTCTCTCAACAAGAGTTATCTATAATATATGTGTGCCCTCGAATGTTATCACTCTTTCCCGTCGGCGGAAAATAAAAAAACGGTTTACACCGGCAGATCATTTCAAAGGCTCGCTTGTACGAGAAAGATGTTGTCGACTCTTATACAAAAGCTTGTAATCGGAGCTATAAAATCATGAACTCTACATATGAGATCATCATCCCGGATGAATGTTAATCTCGAGTTCTTCCGGTGATGTTGATCATTGAAAGTTGATACTTCATTCTGATCCCACAATAGGAGTCAGGACTATCATCTCTTTGATAAAGACGGATGATTTATATTGATTCATGGATGGTTGATATTTCCTCGGACTCCGTTGCTCGTGATATTAAACATGTCAGCGCATTCATAACATCCTTAAAAAGCAGCATTAGCATTTCCATTGATATGGAGCATTACGCTAAAAATAATAAATGTGCATCCTTGCATTGCATAACATCTAAAAAAGCGTAGCATTTCCATTGATATGCATTAAGCTAAAATAATAATATCAAAACATGCATCGTTGCATTGCATAGCATCCTCAGCGTAGCATTTCCATTGATATAGACGTCGCCAAAATAATAAATCTCAAACATGCATCTAAGCATAAGCCCAGTTAATGTGTTCTCGAGTACCTTTTGCGTCTCAGAAAGTTTATCCATAAAAATCCCAGTGGTATTCGGTCGAGTTCCTCGAAAAATTCTTCTTGTTGTTGTTATCATTTTTGACCCCGTGTCGGTCTCCTATATCATTCAAATTCAATATATTTATCAAGCGTCTTGCTTTTTGTAAATTCTCATTGTTGGTTATCTTACCCATGTTTGCCTCATCGTTAGAGTGCGAGTAAGGTTGGTGTCTAACCTTTCTTGCTTCTCAATTGTTTGAGTATCCATACTTGGTGTGTTAATTCATATAATTGCCACTCTTGAAAATTACACCCGCCTTTGGCACAGGGGATATTAGTTTCTTGCACATTTACAACCTTTCAAGTCCAACATAGTTAGGCGATCCTTGCTAGGATCCCCTTTGTTTGGCCTCTTTCCCCGTGAATTAAGTCTTGATCGTGATTTTACCATTCTATATCTTTCCCCAGTGAGTCTGCTCGATCGGTCTCATTCTTGCGTATGTCTAATATCCTTACGACATATGCTCTATATAATATTCAATCCTTACCGAACATGTATATTCGATCTTTATGTGTCAATATCCTTACGGGCATGTATATTTGAAACCTTTGTTAGAGTCGTCTTGGTCGGTCTCTTTCCGGTGTATGTCTAATATCCTTACGACATATGCTCCTATATGTGTTCAATATCCTTCAGAACATGTATATTATTATCTTTATGTCAATATCCTTATCGGGCATGTATATTTTGAAACCTTTGTTAGAGTCGTCTTGATCGGTCTCTCCGGTTATATCTAATATCCTTGACATATGCTCCTATATGTGTTCAATATCCTTACAGAACATGTATATTCGATCTTTATGTGTCAATATCCTTCTAGGGCATGTATATTTGAAACCTTTGTTAGAGTCGTCTTGATCGGTCTCTTTCCGTGTATGTCTAATATCCTTACGACATATGCTCCTATATATGTTGATATCCTTACCGAACATGTATATTCGATCTTTGTGTCCAATATCCTTCTGGGCATGTATATTTTGAAACCTTTGTTAGAGTCGTCTTGATCGGTCTCTTTCGGTGTATGTCTAATATCCTTACGACATATTCTCCTATATGTGTTCAATATCCTTACGAACATGTATATTCGATCTTTATGTGTCCAATATCCTTAGGGCATGTATATTTGAAACTTTATTAGAGTCGTCTTCGGTCTCTTTCCGATTGTATCTAATATCCTTACGACATATGCTCCCTATGTATTCAATATCCTTACGAACATGTATATTCGATCTTTATGTGTCCAATATCCTTACGGGCATGTATATTTGAAACCTTTGTTAGAAGTCGTCTTCGATCGGTCTCTTTCCGGTGTATGTCTAATATCCTTACACGATACTCTATATGTGTTCAATATCCTTGAACATGTATATTCGATCTTTATGTGTCCAATATCCTTACCGGGCATGTATTTTGAAACCTTTGTTAGAGTCGTCTTGATCGGTCTCTTTCAGGAATATGTCTAATATCTTTACGACATATGCTCCTATATGTGTTCAATATCCTTAGAACATGTATATTCGATCTTTATGTGTCCAATATCCTTACGGGCATGTATATTTTGAAACCTTTGTTAGAGTCGTCTTGATCGGTCTCTTTCGGTGTATGTCTAATATCCTTACGACATATGCTCCTATGTGTTAAATATCCTTACCCGAACATGTATATTCGATCTTTATGTGTCCAATATCCTTCTAGGGCATGTATATTTTGAAACCTTTGTTAGAGTCGTCTTGGTCGGTCTCTTTCGGTGTATGTCTAATATCCTTACGTATATGCTCTATATGTGTTCAATATCCTTACCGAACATGTATATTCGATCTTGTGTCAATATCCTTCTCGGGCATGTATATTTGAAACCTTTGTTAGAGTGCGTCTTGATCGGGTCTCTTTACGGTGTATGTCTAATATCCTTACGACATATGCTCTATATGTGTTCAATATCCTTACGAACATGTATATTCGATCTTTATGTGTCAATATCCTTCGGGCATGTATATTTTGAAACCTTTGTTAGAGTCGTCTTGATTGGGTCTCTTTCAGGTTATATGTCTAATATCACGACATATGCTCCTATGTGTTCAATATCCTTACGAACATGTATATTCGATCTTTATGTGTCCAATATCCTAGGGCATGTATATTTGAAACCTGTTGAATCGTCTTGATCGGTCTCTTTCCGGTGTATGTCTAATATCCTTACGACATATGCTCCCTATATGTATTCAATATCCTTACGAACATGTATATTCGATCTTTATGTCCAATATCCTTACGGGCATGTATATTTGAAACTTTTGTTGAGAGTCGTCTTGATCGGTCTCTTTCCGGTGTATGTCTAATATCCTTACGACATATGCTCCCCATATGTGTTCAATATCCTTACCGAACATGTATATTCGATCTTTGTGTGTCAATATCCTTACGGCATGTATATTCGATCTTTATGTGTCAATATCCTTCTTAGGGCATGTATGTTTGAAACTTTTGTTAGAGTCGGTCTTGATCGGTCTATACTGACCTTATGTCTAATATCCTTAGTACGAGCTTTTATCTCGATCCTTAAATATATAAAAAAATTCAATTTAAAATGCGAAAACAAAAAATATTTCTACTTGTTCTTGGTCGTAAATTTAGGGTTCTTTTAGTATTTAATTTCTTCTACCTTGAAAGTTCAAGGCTATGGATTCACTTCCGAGGTTTAAGAGCGAATAAATAAGGGCAGGCATTGCACCCAAATTTTGCCCTCCTATCTCGATTTATCGGCTTAGGCGTCACATTCATCGCATCGCTTCATTAGGTCATGACATTAAGCAGATCATTCATCCATTGCATATGCATCGTTTCGTTGTATTTAAATTGACCAAAGTCGGTTTAAATTGGTTGCATCATTTTATAATTTTAAAATATCCGATGTTTCACTTCATTCATTTTACCTCCTTACACATTCTTGTGTCATTTTAAGTTGATTATATGTCGATGATATCGATATTTTTTGGTTTTACAAGCAATTTGTTAGCGATTAAACCTTTACATGCGGAAAATTAGCGGGAAAGTATTTAAACTTTAGCCTCTAACTCCTTTGCTTTATGATTCTCACGTGTCACGTAGATCCTTGAAAATGTGATCTCTCTAATTTTTAAATACATTTGAAGTTTTGTTTCTTAGTAAGTGTTTTAAAATCGGGTATTCTTTATTATCGTTTTATTTCAATTTTAATTATTTAGATAATTTTTCTTTAATCTATTAAACCCTTGGTTTATTTTAATATGCTCATTTAATTTTTTGGATAATTATTGTCCGAACTTTTATTTTAACAATTTTAAGTGTCTAATTTTTATCTCTAAAATTAAAACAAAAAATATTTGAGTAGATTATTTTTATCTTTTTGAGCTTTGAGGTCCATTTTATCAAAAGGGTATTTAGGCATTATCAAAATTGCTAAACCCTAATTTATTGGATATATATATATATGTATTTATAATTTGCACAATGAGAGCCAATCATGTAAACAAAAGAAGAAGTGGATCTGAATAAAGAATTAATCTCTTTTCATCTTGTTGGCAAAAATCTCCTTATTTTCCTTCTTCACTCCTCCCAAACTTGTAAGCTTGACTGCTGATTCTTCATAAACCCTCTCTCTCGACCATTTCCTCACGGAACCTCACCCCATTTTACTTTTCCCTTTCTTCCCTTACAACCCATCCGCTTGACAACCACATAACTTCCACCTTCGTCCCTTGATCTCGCCCCACAGGTTCCTTCATCCTCAAACTCTTTTCATTGTCTCCTCCACCTCCTCTTCATCCTTTCAATAGGAACCGCCATCACGGGCAAACCTACTTCTTCGGCCCCTCCCTGCTTGGAACCTTGCTCTCGTGGCCTTCTTCAACTTACCCCCCCATGACGTTAACCTCTTGTTCAGTCTCACGGGAATCCTCAGAATCCCTTTACCTCATCTCAACTTTCTACTCAATCCTCTTGAAACAGCACCCTCCATGGAACCCTCCGTCTATCTCCTTCCTCCATCGCTCTGTTCTCGCTCCTTGGAACTCCCTAGTAACTCATCTCAACACTCACTCTTCTTGACTCTCCATCTCTCCGCCGTAAACCTCCTCGTCCATCTCAAACCACCCCAACCATAAACCAGACAATGTCTCTCCTCTATAAATCTGCGACATCCCTCCTCGCCTCTCTTCGTTAAACCATAGTATCTCCGCTCCAATCACATATCTCACCTTTAGTGCTCATTATCAATATTAGCATCAACAAACTCGTTCTTAAACTGCAACAAGACCTTCTGGCCTTATCGTTTGGGTCTACTTTCAGAATCTCTCGGGACCCGTGAGGTTTCCTCTGAGCAAGTTGAAGCTTGAGAGAGTTTACACAAGATGTCATAAGCCTAGCTCTTTGAGAAAACATCGACATTAGGGGTCCTTTTCTCTCGACATTGAACCTAAAGCGGATCGAAATTTGGTTTCGAATAGAAGATGTCGTGAAAAGTAAAGAAAGGAAGCTTCTCGTTTGCGACGTTGAATAGAAATTGTCTACAATGAACAAGCTATTAATGGAAGAGAGTGGCCATCTCTATGATACGTTTCTCATTTGGTTTATGAAAATGGATACATGAAGCAATAGATTCACATCTTGGTGCTTGACTGCAACTACCACGAGACAATAGTTGATTACTGTGTGTCGTGGTCATGACAACGACTCTCTGCCGATTCGCATTTGAACCTTGTGGTTATTCAACGAATTACGTTGAGGGGCTGCTGAATCTACCATTCCATATTACTCTTGAGGATGGATTCGGCTATGTAAACTTTGAGACTATAGGTACATTTCATGTGGACAATGCGTTAAGCCATTCTGATCCTCAAAAACAACCGTAGATTTCCTTCGTCTTCACCGTTCAAAGTCGTGTTAGCATTAAAATGTTTCAGCCTTTGTCGTCTCAACGTAAATCTCGCATCGAGTTTATCCAAGTGAACTCGCCTTTTTCACGGCCTCACTTGGTGAGTAATGCTTCAACGGAACCTTCTTTTATACTTGTTATGGACCTTTTTTACTGTATGTTTGGTTTACATTTTGCGTCAAAGTTATGTTAAGTTGAGTTAATATGTAATAAATTTCGAATCGGTGACTTTGTTTCTTTGCGAGTTTGATAGTTGTTGTGTTTAGTAGAAGTTGATGGTTTTGATGTTGTGTCTAGGATTGATTAAGTTTACATTGTGAAGCATGGTTTCAGCATTAGTGAACTAATGAATTTCTAATTGATCGGTTGCCTTTATGAAATTGATGCTTGATTTTGGTCTGCAAGTTGAGATGATCAAATTGAATAGCGAAACTTTGATTAGTTGTTGAATAGGTTATTGGTTTACGGTTGTGTTTTGTGTCCCGATTGGTAATGCTATTGAGTTTTATCTTTGGGTTGGGTAATGTTAGGAGCCAATTGTTGGGATGTGGATACCATGTTTGTTTGAGTCAATTTAAGTTTCATTGACTTTTTAGTTGTTGAGTTGTTTGGATAGAGTAAGTTTGGTTATGACATTGCTTTGAAATTCCATCGATGTTTAACATGTTTTAGTTCCAGAGCATGTTGTGATTATGTGGTTGCTGCCGGAATTAGTTTTGTTGTTGTTTAAGCTTCGTTGGCTTGATTTTTTCATGTCTTAAACTTGAATCGGTAATAACATGAACCATTGCCATTTGTTTTCATTTTGAATTGATAATCATGAATAATTGTTGTGTTTCGATATTGAATAAAAATTAGAGCGGAATGCCATGTGGAATTGAATATTGATTTAAGCTTTCAATTATTTAAATGTATTCATATTAGATTCATATAACTTACAATTTTACAATTTTGATTACTAACCATGTCCTTTTATGCCATTTCATTTTGATTCTATTCCACTATGCTACTAACATGTTTGCTATTGTGAAGGAATTCAAGAATTGTCCAGAACATATTTTCTATTAGTGCATCTATATATTTTCTTAAATCGTTATTATAGTTCTATTACTATTTTAATATGATATTTAATAATGTATTTAAGATTTTATTTCATATTTAGTATGCAAATATACATATTATTTATTCTTATAACTTTATTCATATCCATTTGTAAATAAAATTATATTGTAATTATTATTCTTGTGTTATGATTTGAATTTGGAATTTATTTCAACCTTGAATGAATTTGAATACAAATATATCTATTCTTAGCATAGTTTTGTTTGTATTTTGAGTGATGTAGGATCTTCATTTGGTATTCATCCGATGCATCAAGCCTTATCCGATCTTGAAGACTACTTGGAGCTCGATTCTTTCAACATAAAAGCTATTTATTTATTCAAATTAATTGATTTGGTTGTATATATTCTGTTCATGAACATGTACCCTCATTCCTTGTGTGTTCTAATTACTGTTTAATTATCGTTTATCATATTAGAACACACATAGCCTCCTCTTGGGCTCCTCATCAAAGCGGTAAACATACACATGCACACATGCACACATTTATAGTTTGGTCTGGGCTTTTCTACAACCGACTATTCGATCGATTGTTCCATCGGTTTGTTTAGAATACTAGTGTCACGCTAGTCTCACTTTTAGGAGCATACATAAAAGCCACTTTGTATGGGCTGGCTTGTTTTCCTAATTGAATTATTCTATCCACAATCAAACCTAAAACACTTTCAAGTCAAAAAATATTAATTGAACTTGTTCTTTCAAAAATCAATTTTCTCCAAACAAAAAACATAGTGCTATGGTATTTAATTAAATTGTTAGAGGTTAGCCAGTGATTTAATTAAAATGTAAAATGTTGGGCCATTAGAGGTAACCCAATGACTTGAATACTTTATTTCATACATAAATATTAAAACACTTTCATATTAAATTAATTAATTGAATTTGTTTCCAATCAATTTTTCTACAAAATAAAAAAAACATAGTGTTATGGTATTTAATTAAATTGTTAGAGGTTACTTGTGATTTAATTAAAATGTAAAATATTTGGGCATTAGAGGTAACAATGACTTAAATACTTTATTCCATAACTTAATAAAAATGAACTTTGTTTCACCTCACTCTTTCATAATAAAGGTTTTGGATGAGAGATGATCGGTTGACCTCAATCACCAATCTCGAGTATTGAATCGTTAGAGGATATCCAACGTCTTGATACTTGTCATCTACCATTAAAATCAATTCAACCCATTCAAATTCCTTTTCCGCTCATACTTGCGGTCATCAAAAACATTTTATTCTAAAATCAACACAACCAATCCAAGACATTTTCAACAAGAACTACGGAGTTTGACTTTCCCATTGCGAGGGAATACGTGGCCTGCGGTTTCGGCAGTGTCAAACTCAAAATAATAACAAACAAATCCATTTTCTTTTATTTATTCATGACTTAGAAATTAGCGATTACACACACAAACACATTTTGAACTAAATGGGTCCCATCGAAACACGATGGACGTAAGAGGTGCTAATACCTTCCTCTTGCGTAACGACTCCGAATCCATCCTTTTTGTCTTGTAGCCGTCTTATCCGATTTTTGTGGGTTTTATTTATATTTCCCGTTCTTTCTAGAACAAATAAAATTAGGTGGCGATTTCATTGTTTGAAAATCCATTTAAATGATTTTTGAAATCCTAGATCTTCACCGACCGGTGTTGCTATCGGAAAGTCTAAGAAGAAAGCGGTGATGAAGGCACCTCTCAGAAGCAACAAAAAGCTGCCAAAAAGAAAGGTACCTCATCTTTTTTTTCTGTTTTTGAACCAATATTGACATCAACATCTGCTCAATCTTCACCTCCAAAAACTTTCGTACCAGAAAATTCACCCCAAACTCTTGATGACTTTGATATTGAAATTGATACCTTTGTTCCTGTTACTGAACCAATAACTCATCCTCAACCAGAACTTGCCAATTTTTTTTCTTATATTGAAACATTTGATTATTCCCTTGAAACATAACTAGAAACTACCACCTCAACTACCCCACAGTCTCCTCATGCTCCCCAACCAGAAAATCCAAAAGAATCATCTGAACCACAACCAGAAGATACCACCGCTACCGCTCCACAAACAATTACTGCTACCAACTACAAAATCTAAACATGTCATCTAATCCATATCCAGAACTTAATCCCATTATCCCTGGAATCACCTGTCCACTCAACACTTCACAACCAGAACACGGTACTTTCACCATTCTAGATCTTCCATCCCCTTATGAATCTACACCACCTAACTCTCCAAATTCTCCATTGTCCTCTGAGACTCTCGTCACCCCAAAATCACGGATAATTCCCATGAAACCATCATTGATCTTGATACATGGAACTACCTTGACCGCTCCAAACAAAATAGTAGTTCCCAAGGCAAACCCAAACCCTCAGCGGATGTTGGTGATTCTTTATTGGTTTTGGGCAATCAAGCTTGGGTTGACTCTCTGAAACATGCTACTTTGGATGATCTGAATCCAGCAGTGTTTGACTACCTTTGAAATCAGTTCAAAAAATGGTTTATGTCTTAAACTAAGAGGAAGGAGCTTTATTATAGTGCAGCTCAGAAGTTTGGTGAATGGATGAAGATGTTTGAATACCATGTTGCTCACTTTAGGGCCATGTCGATCTAACAAATGCTCCATGGGAATCCATAGTATAATCATCTCTCGAGCGGGGAGTCTCAACCTCTGGTTATTTTTCAAGACAAAGGAAAGTCTGTTGCGGAACCCTCTGAAGCTCCTGCTACTGAGTCTCTTGCAACTGCTGAAAACGATGCTTATCCACCTTCTTTTGATATTCAAACTCTAGAAGCTTTAAAGAAGGAAAATGAGGAGGTCAGAAAAAGACCGGACAATCAAGATGAAACAAACCAAGAGCTCAAAGAGATGATGGAAAAATAAGAAGCTTCACATATCGAGATCAAAGGGATCTTGGAAACTTGCTCTCAAGAATTTCTCCGTCTTATTAAGATTTAGTTTTCTCAACGTGTTTTTCTGCAATGTTTTTTTTTATTTTCTTTCCGTTTTCTCTATCTGCATCTTTGCTTCTGTACTTTGTTTTACTCCATTAATAGCTTCTTCTGTTTTTGCTACATTTTCTTTTTGATTTATGACAAAAAAGGGGAAAATGTAAGATATTTGAACATCATAGTTGTTGGTAGACTAAGTCTCAAACATTCTGATATCACCCTTGATTCTATTTTGTCTAAGTTTAAAACATGGAACACCTATGCTGGAAAGCAACTTATGCCACGTGGATCTATCAAAATCTTCATCATATTCTGAACGAATATTCTTAGGGAAGTACACTATCACTATATTTATATGAATATTAAACTCGGGAGATCTCTCTTACAAAATATTTATGTTTTGTCATCATCAAAAGGAGATTGTTAGAACATAGTTTGGTTCTACATCTTCTAAAGAGGTTTTGATGATAACAAATTCTATTGATGACAATTATGTTACGACTATGATAGATAAATATTTTATATTGTTATCTTCTAGTGTTAATATGCAGATAAAGTTACGGTTCTAAAGAACAAGAAGAATAAGTTATTACACATTTGTAAGAAGAAGTTCTTATTGATAAGAAAGATACGCTAAAAGTAGCCTTCAAATTCTCACGCTCATTAGAAGAAGTTACGCTTAGTTCAAGTCAAACTTAAAGCACCAAGCGCATCTTAAACTCGATATTTATCCTTACGGCTGCATTTCATACTTAATTACGATGCGTTACAAAATTCACAAATGGAAATATTAAAAGTAGCAGTTGTTGTGACAAGATCTATATTTATGGAAATGAGAACTTAATGCAAATCATCAACATTCCTTTTGTAAACTCGGTGACTCCCAGCGGATCAAATTAATTGCCTATATAAAGGAGCATCACCTTCAAGCTTCATGCGAATCTCACTCTCTGAAAACAACTCAGCTCACTTCATATTTTCCTCAAAGTTGTTTTATTATTTGATGTGTCTAAATAGTGTATCGTCACACAATGATATAGCTTGTAAAGCATTGTTAACACATATTCTTGATGTAAATTGTTTGTACCTTGAGTAACCAAGTTGTGGTTAGATCTCAAGAAGGCGTTGGCAATTTTCATCGTGGTTGTAATCAAAGATTTGATTAGTGGAATAAGACCTCGTTGAGAGGAAAATCACCTTGATGGGTGGTGAAGTAGTTTGAGCTCAAGCGAACCAGGATAAAATAACTTTGTCAAACTATTTTAATTTCAAACACCCCTATTTATTGTGTTTTTCAACCTTCAATTTTTGATTTCAATTTGTTCTTTAGTGTCTTGTTCTTCTTCTTTGAATCTCCATACATAACCTTCAAATAACTCATAGCTTCCACCTCGACTTCATCATGCTCCCATCTTCATTTCCACATTTTTCACCATGTCTTCATCCCATATGAATATATTACATGTCTTTTCACTCCTCCAAATGGACATATCTAAAAAGTCTTCCTTGATTTTGTCCTTGATACGAAACCATCGACCATCACACCCACAAAATGGTCCGGTAGTAAATTCTGATAGAAGACATATAAACACATTTGGATGAGTTTGTCTTCAAAGACGACATTAATTTAGTTTAGTTAGGCAATACAATATTCCAAAACTGAGATGATAGTTAAGTGTTATTTTTCACTATTTTCAACGGCTTTAAACAAATCTATGTTGTCCATTTAAAGGTTATCAACGCTCAAGAATTCGCCTTTAGTGATCTGCATGAACCTAAGGGACATCCATTATATAAGTTGTCTTCACGATATGAAATCTAACCAAAATGAAACATATGAAGCCTTGAAACCTAAGAACGTTTGGAAAAGTTCTCTACGATGAATTTCAAGCGCAGAAAATTATCTGGGTTAAAGGTTTGTTTTCTTAAGTATTTTTTTCATTATTTTATTTTTAGATTATTGCTTTCTCATGATTAATCAAAAAAATTATTGGTTCAAAAAAAATTATTGTTTTCTCAAATATTACTTACCTTACTTTTTTTCATCATAAACTATTGCATGTAAGATCTAACAGAAGATGTTCCCCAAGATTCTATTATACGAAGATCTAAATCTACATCTTGAGGGAAAACAAGATACCCAAGGGAATTTGATTTTTATCTTGAACCACCATATGGAGTTTGACTTTTATATCAATTTTCTGGATAAACAATATAATTTTCTGGGTAAACAATGTTCTGTGTAAACAATGTAATATTCTGAATAAAGAATGCAAATGTAACAATTTATAATAGAAAAAAATCTTATATACCCCTCGGTTTTTGAAGAAAACGATATAAAAGATACTCTAGTTTGGAATATTATAAAGGTGCAGCAGTTGGGGTTCGAACTCATGTACAAAATAGTTTTAAAATAACTATTCATGTCAGATTTGGAAACACCGGCGTGTTAAATGAAAACTTTTTATGACGATCTTATTTATCTCGCTTCTGTTGCCGACATATAACACTTTTCATGTCTGATATTAAATGCGTTATTTGTAATAGTGCAGGATCGTTGGGTGTTACAAAAATTGATGGAAAAAGCGTTACAAGATATAAATTTTGATCATAATTGCAACAACGGACGTTACTCTCAGGAGACTTGATAAGACAACTCTTTATAGCCCAAGAAAATGACCAAGGATATAAAAGAAATCCTCATAAAATAGATAAGACATATAAAATATAGAGAAGGGTTAAATATAGAGAAGGGTTAAATATGTGTTGTTCTCTATGAATATCTCAATTTTTATTTTTAGTCCCTATTAAAAAGATAAAAAAATTTAATCCTTACAAAATTATTATGCACGTAGGTGATAACACGAATTTATATAACATATTTGACGTAATTTTCATAGATAATGTTACTATTTTTATTTAATTATTCTATTTTATTTCCGTATTACGTTGGTATTTCTTTTGTTTCAGGTATTTGTATTAAATAAAAGAGAAATTGAGAAAAGAAATAAAATTGAGGAAAAATCGGATTAAAAAGCCAAAGAAACAAAGGGGTGATATAGCAAAAGGAGGAGTTAAGAAGAAAGAAATAATTATAAGACTAAGCCCGAAGAGACCGGTTGTGTGCGATAGTAGACTTGTGGCGATGTAACGCTAATAGCCATGCATGCGGACTTGTGACAACCGTAGCGCTTATATTTCACGTTCTTTGAGCGGAGACCCACGTCTCAGTATTGTTCTTCATGAGTGAGACCCACGTCTCACACTTCTTTTCAACTGAAGACCCACGTCCCATGTCCTCCCATGATTCTGGCAATTTTTACCCATGATCTCCACTAGCCTTCGTACAACATGGAAATGGGAAGTTACAAATGAAGCCTATAATCTGACTTCAGCATTCGGTCAAGGTCGTGATTTCTTCCGGACAATCGTTCTTCCATTTTCGCATTTTCGGTTTTGTATTTGGTTTTGTATTTCGATTTTATTTTCTTTTCGGTTTCTTCTTTATTTTATTTTTCCTATTTCGGTTTCTTTTCTTAGATTTTATTTTTAGTTTAAGCTTTTGTAATTTTCTCACAACAATTTCTACAGGAAATTGTTGTGTATTTCATCGATCTTACGTTAGATCTAGTGCTTTATTTCCTTGTTGCAATTTTCTTTTCGATTCAAAGTCTCAGCGGATCCAACCGACTTGTAATGGAATGCTCGCTTATTTCGAAGAACAAGATTATTCAAGTATTATTATTTTCAGGTTCTTAATATAATTATTTTATTTTATTTAAGTATTGTTGCTTGGTATTTATTTACTTGATTATGGATATGTTTAAATATATTGAACCTTATTATTTATGCATGTCTGAATTAATAAATATGTCCGGCTAAACCGTTTAGGTATCGGTGTGTAATAGTAGTAAAAATAGGAATTCAATTGTTTCTAAGCTAAAATATTAATTAACATAATTTCTGGTTATGACTTTTTATAATTAAAATTAATCTTTTAGATTAAAGTAAGATAAGTAGAATAGGTTAGGATCGAGACCACGAAAGTGTGAGGTTTTAACGGATAGCTAAAGTTAGGCATTCGATTTAAATACGATGGCGCTTTAAAAGCGAATTAGATTTTATTAAGTTTCAAAGAATATTTTCTAAACACTTATGGGCTAGCGAGAGCGAGCATAGGGCTTTAGGAGTATAATCGAGATAAGACCACGAAGTGTGAGTTGAGGGTTTTAAGCGATAATTTCTGAAACAATTAAGTTAACCATCTTTATACGCTTAGATCCAATTTAATCCGCTTAGGTTCACTCGTTACGTCGATATCCGTTTATTTATATTTCTATTTTTCCTTAAACCAAAATCCAAAAGAATTATTCGCCTTAGTCGTATCACGTAACTTAGGATAACAATAGATCGATTTATAGTCTCTGTGGGTTCGATATCTTTTTAAAACTACGTGATAGGACTGTGCACTTGCAGTCTCCCGATTTAGACGATAAAGTCCTACGATCAGTAGGTTTAGTCATTCCTGTTAAATTATGTGCATTTTAAATGATTATTTTGAACACATGTTTATAACGTTATAAAAGTTTCTCAAAAAAATGAACTCAAAATTTAATTTTTAAGTCGAGATTTTCGTTGCTTATATTATTATTTTTTAAAATTTAAAAAATTCATAATTAATTCTTCTCATTTTATAAAATTAAAAAATTTGCTTAAGAAATATTTTATTGTATTTTAAATATGCATGAAAAAATTATTCAAAACTTATAAGTTTAAATGTAATTAAACAGTTTTCAAAATTTTAAAAATAACGAGAATTAAACTGCATGCATAAAAAATTTGTAGGAACTAAATATTTTTTTTAATAGAAATTAAAAATGAAAATTGAAATATTTATAAGGATCAAAATCATATTTAACCACGGGACCGACTTTGAGCCCGGTCAACAAGGCTCATGTCAGGCCTCAAAAAAAAAAATTAAAAATTAAAAATCTAAAATAAATATATCAATATTTTTTGTTCAACAAAATGTATAGTGTAAACTAGTTAATCTAATTGTAAAAAACTTTATTTTCAATTAAAGAACAATGATTTAACTTTTAGTGCCGAAACATTTATTATTTAAATATATTTTTTTATTATTTTAAAATATAATATTATTTCTTTAAATTTTTTTTTATTAAGGTCGATCTTAAGAATTGGCACATGATCTCAAAATTGTGGGGACGGCCTGTTTACCCATGCAGAGAAACATAAAAAATAAAAATAAAAGCAAGTAAATAACTAATTCATCACACAATACGTTCGCGACCTCACTTGATCAACTTCTGAGAATTTATCCAAAAAGTGTTTATAAATAACAAGGCAATTGTAGCAATTCACATATATTTTATATTATTTATATACTAATAACCCTAATAATACACATTATAATATTTTAATAGAAAGGACTAAATCGTCAGTACACTCATGACATAACAACCAATGAATGAATCGAATGTCATGTTTTATCATGAACCTTACCCCATCAAAATAAACCTTACATTAATATAATGTTTATTAATTCATGTATTTGCTCCCACGTCCATAATAAACTAGTTACATTGACAATCTGTCACCATGGCGGCTCATATTAAACATCAATCCCAATCCTCTCTTCTCTCTCAATCTTTCCCTCTCATAATTCCCTCACCACCACTTCTCCGATCACCCTTCTCTTCATTTTCCGGCGAGCCAAATATTATTATCACCATTTCCTACCCTAAGTAACAACTCAAAAGATCAAGCTATTTTCCATAACATAAAACCAATCATGTACAAACGTAGATTCAACACTAAGCCAGCGTATGTCACTGACCCTGATGAGCCTGAGCCCGAGCCCATATCGGAAGATGGGCCTGCTTCTCCTTCTTGTGAAGACGCAAAAATTGAAGAACCTTTGCCTAAGAAAAGGTTTTTCAACTTTTTTTTTGATTTTATTTTATTTTGGGTTTGTTAATTGAGAAGTTGAAGAGTTTTATGTTGATGATACTTTACGTAGGAGGGAGATGAAGAAGAGGGTGGTGACTATACCGATTGCTGACGTGGAAGGATCTAAGAGCAAAGGAGAGACATATCCACCGTCGGATTCATGGGCTTGGAGAAAGTACGGTCAAAAGCCCATCAAAGGCTCCCCTTATCCCAGGTACCATATACTATAATTTATACCTTCATCTTAATTAATTGATTATAATAATTAAGCTGTATGTTAGCTTAAATATAAGGTTTCTAGATGGAAACTTAATTGAGGTGAAGAATGCTAAATAAGGTTTGGGAATATTAACTAAATTTAGAAGTTAATTAATCAAGTGTGTGAGATTAAATGTTTGCTTGAAATGGGAGTAGTGCATGGCGGAATAGTGTTAAGGATAGTGGTTGTCGCCACTTCTAAGCGTAGAAAAGTCTGTTCAGGGCGGCTGTGCTAAAATGCGCATTATGGATTATGGAGTGTGGTGGTAGTAGTTAGAAACTTTGGTTATTGTGATGCCTCACGCGGGCTATGAAACGCGTTGGTGTCACGCCGTTGATAATGGAGGCCGTTGTTTTCTAAGTTTTATTTTATCTTATTTTTATGAAGAAAAAAAGACAATTGTTTTGATTTATAATATATGAATCGTGATGCACATTTCAATGATCAATAAAATATAATGAAGTTGCAAAACAATCTGCAATAAATTTGACTTCTCAATTTATAATATTGTAATTATACTTTTATGAGCTTCACGTAGATAAACAATTTTATTTTGCATACCTATCTATGAGATTGTGCAAGTATGTTTTTCATGCAACATTTGCGTTTACCAATGCGGATAAGTTTACGGATAAAAAACTCTAAAAAAAAAAAAAAAGTATGTATTCGTTGTTATATTTTTAGTATTACATATATTAAAAGAATTAATAACTTATATTGTATTATATAATTTTTAAGAAGAATTATTTTTTCACTCGTCTTTTATTTTTATATTGATCTAACTATCTTTTAGTTAAATATCTATGTTTACCAAATGTATCCAAACCTGAAAAGAAAAATAAGGAGAAAACATAGATATTAAATTTCAATAGTAGGTCTAACTCATTTTTAAAAGAGTTAATTTTGAAAATAATGGTGTAAGCATTGTTTATTTGCAAACTTGCAAATTTTGCATATATATATATAAATATATATATATATTTTTTTTTTTTTATTTATATATATATATATATATTATTTATTATTTATTTTATTTTTTGATATTCAAAAATATTTAAAAATAATATATATATTTATATAATATATATATATATATATATTTATTTAAATTTTAAAAATTATTATTAAAAAATTTTTACTTTTTAAATCTCATTTACAAAATTTTTCTATAAGATTTAAAGATATGATGTAATATTTTTATTATAATAAGTTTAACTCACTAAAATTTTCCTATCACGCATACTTATTATTAATTTTATTTTTTTTAAATTTAAATTTAAAATGTTTTACAATTATTCTTAAAGAAATTTAAATAAGATTAAATAATGTTATATAAAATCTATCAAATATATCATTCTTAAGAATATAATTTTAAAATTTATGACAAACACAGTCTTAATCTTTTATCAATAAAAATTATTTTTTATGAGAAAAAAAAACATAGGAAAATAATATGTGAAAGAACATATTAATTAAGTATCAAATGCTAATAATGTTTGAAATTTTATATTTCCATCTTTTAAAATTTAATAATATGAATTTATATGTCCTTCATCTTATAATTTATTATTTAGTATACTCATCCATTTATATAAAATATTAATTTGGAGTATGAAAGCAACTTCACCTATAAAGATATAATAGTTAATTAATTATAATATTATTTTATTATATCGTTGTTCTTCAAAATATCTCAACAAATATCTTTATCATAAGATTTAAAATATAATAAAATATCTATAACTTTAAATTCCCTTTAGAGTCTTTCTTTTATTATTATTATTATTACTATTTTACCCTTGAAGAATGATTAAGATGAAACCAAAAACAAAAATGTAGAATATATCAATAAATAATAGGGGGGTTAACAAACACGCGCTAACGATGTAAGCATAATCCATAAAAGTATCATTTTCCTTCTTGTTTTGCATTATCAACCAATCAACATCATTAACGTCTTTTTAACATTTTCTAATCCTAATCTTTATCTTTTCTTTCTAATCCATTTTTTAATTACAATTAGTTAATTCAAATCTGAAAATGCAGGGGCTATTACCGATGTAGCAGTTCAAAAGGGTGTCCCGCTAGGAAACAAGTTGAGCGAAGCCGTGTGGACCCCACCAAGCTTCTCGTAACCTACGCCCACGACCACAGCCACTCTCTTCCTCTTCCCAAATCTCATTCATCTTCTTCCGCCGCCGTTACCGTCACCGTCAATTTCCATCTCCATCTCCCGGCGATTCCTCCGGCGAATGTAACACTAGCACTGCCTCTCCAACCGCTACTCCTCAGCCTGATCATCTAACCGTTTTCGCCACAAATCCTGACTTCGACCTCTCCGGTGACTCAACGGTTCACCTCAGCCACCACCACCACGCTGTTTTCGGATGGTTCGACGACGTTGCATCTACCGGAGTTTTTTGTAAGTCCAATCTGCGGAGGAGTGGAGGATGTAACGCTGACGATGAGGGAGGAGGACGAATCGCTGTTTGCGGATCTCGGTGAGTTGCCGGAGTGTTCCACGGTTTTCCGGAAGAGGAATATTCCGAGCGCGATTCAGTGTAGTGGCATCACAGGATAACGTTCCTGAAACTCTTTTTTTTCTAGCTTTGCATTGTGATTATAAAATTATAATTTATAATATTCGCGGTCTGGAAATCGTGCGTATTAAAAACTTATTGAATTATTAGAAAGGAAGAATTAAATAAGTTTATTTTACAGATCATGGATTTTTTTTTTTTCTTTTAATAATCTTGCTTTGTAATTGTAGTTGTACATTTGAATAAATTATTATTATTAGCAGGCTGAACATCTGAATTATTGATCAATCCAATGCTTTCTTGTTTTCTACATTAATAGATTTGAATCCCTCTCACATGTATCGCATTAACTGAATGTAGTTTACTTTTATTGTTTTGAGATTCTCTCTAGCAACAAACAAGGATCTCATCATAGATTTCAATTTAGTATAGTAAGTTGGATAAAATTATGAATTGAAGGAAAAAGTTACAAGTGAAGTCCGTCATATTTCTTTTTAAAATAACCCAATAGTGTTAAATAAAAGTTATAATCATCTGCATTTTAAATAGGAGAATACTATAATACAATTTCATAGGTGTGATTCATATTTTTCTAATAAAAATATGACAAACATGTTTAAAATTCTTTAAAGAGTAAAATTAAGAAAATTATCTATGTGTAGGAGGAAATTATCGCTTATCATATTTTTATTAAAAACAAGTATTAACTACACACAAAGAATTGTACATACCTTAATGTTATTGACATACATTTAAAATTTAACTAAACTATCATGTGAATGCATTTGACTCATGCTTTATGTATTTAAAGGTATTTGTCATTTACGTGTATTTGTTTTTATTTAAATTAAATTAATAACAAAATAACAAGAATAAATTAAATTTAATATTATTCCATAAAATATAATTACATAATCGGGAGAGAATTTTAATGACTCACTCGATTGTAATGTCCATCGAGTCCACATCCCGACACATTCACTTGTTGTCGAGGTCTCCCACGACTTCTCCAGGATTTTGAGATCTTCTAGTATTCGCCTCGATCGCTGGGGTGTTTTGCGAGTTCATGGAATATTATGTCAACTAATAAATTATTGACCAATATCTCAAGTAGCTCGCTTCGAAATAGAGTTCAGTGTCCATGTCCCCATAGTTGGGTTTTGTTGATTGGGTTACATGTGAGCAGGGTGGTTGGTTGAATTGCGACATTGATTCATTGAAAATGTTGTAATGGTTGTTGTGATGTTTTATATGCATGTGTTGGTTGGATGTTTTTGCGATGTGATGTTTGAGTGTATAGTTTAGTGTTATGGTATGGTATGGTGGTATCATATGCCTCATCGACATATGATTGTTGGTGATCCGGAGTATTGATCAAATCGAGATGGCGGGCGAGCGGAGGTCCTTGACGATGTTTGAAGAGGAGGGTGATGTACTGCAAGGCACTCGATGCTAAAGTAAGTAAATGATCAAAGTGAGAATAGAAATATTACGGTTGTTAGAGTAAGAATGTGATATCTTGCCCTCAAAGATATGAGGTTTATATATTGACCTTAGGAGAGTTTTCATTGGCTACTATCTTTGGGCCTAGATATACGGTCCGTGGATATAGCTATCCGGTGACACGTCGAGGCCGGTGAGAGTTAGAACTAGCTGTTATATCGACCAGAGGATGACATAAAAGGGCATAACCCTTTACGAGGGGGGTTAGTTTGCTCTTCTCGACGTCCGTCGAACATGGGTGTTGGTGACGCACAGAACGAGCAGATGATGCCCTTCAGGAGCTTTTTCACTCGTGGGCTCGTTAAAGCGTGGTGGCCCGCGTCTATCAGCGGTCGAGCAGTTGGTATGTTCCATGTTCTTAGTTTTGTGTTTGAGTGTGTGGCATAAATTGGTTGAGGATTTCGTAATGTTATGGGATTTATTGTTGGGTGTATGTGGTTTGTCAAAGTTGTGGGGTTGATTATTGGGCGTAGGTGGGTTGTTGATATTGTTGGGTTGGATGTTGGGTATAGGTGGGTTGGTGATATTGTGGGATTAGTTGTTGGTAACCATGTTGGACGTATGATGACGAAGCTCGTAAATATGGATCGATTAAATACCTTGGTTGAGACACAAATTGTTTGGTGGTCACCGATCTATACCAATTCATATAAATTCGAGTTGGTTTAGATTCTTTTGGCATAATAGATCTGTTTATGGTCCGTTGGTAACAACATTTCCACTCTTTACGTGCATCCTTAGCAAACTCTCTTCAATCGTTAAAATTTCATTGGGCATTAACTCTAAGCTTATGGCAAGTACAACACCCTACACCCCGACTCTTAATTTAAAAAGAATAATTAAGCATTTACTCGACAAAACAGTCATACATTTCATCAATTAAATTAATAACTCCCAACAGAAAAATCAAATAAACAATTGACCTCAATAATCTCATCAAAATAAATATTGAATTAACAACATAATTCAAAATATAGCTCAAATAAATAATTTCATGTTCTCGATGTAACCAGATCAGAGCATTTAAACCAACTAAGCTACGATAAGCAGGAATATAAATGAAAAAATCTTCAAAAATCTTATTCTAATTAACAACAGCAAATCACGACCTCTCTTGAGTATTTGTACAATAAATTACAAGCAACATAAAGACAATAAGAAAGCAGTGGGAATACACTTTAATATATTAATAGTGTAAAGAATATAAGGGTAGTTTAGAGAACACACAACAATAACACTCATTCATTTACAAAACAACACAACCATCAATCAATCAAGTCATTATGTCTATATGTATTTAATGTGACTCACGACTCGACACTATGCATGTGTTGGACACCAGATGTTTGTTACTGATAATACCCACTCAACAATGATTCTACATTCGAACTAAGTCCCCACTTCTGAACATCGGATCTCCACTTCTAGACCCCGAACATGTACAAGTCCCCACTTTTGAATCTGTAACACGCGTGTTTCACAACACTTACGAATATGATGCATGACATAAGAATAAATGTAACAACAATAACTATGGTTCCTCTTATAACCATAAACAATATATTATAATGGATCAACAGTAGTTCCCACTTCTGGACTACACACCTCAACTCAAGCAATCACAATCATATGCACATCATATAACTATTTCACAACAATACATTTTATAAAAAAACATAATTGATTTCATTATTACTTTTATGTTTTCGGGTTATGTCTCAAAACCATGAAATTCAATAAATGGTGGTAACACCAAAGATTCATAACTCACATCACAATTCACGTATAAAAATCAATGTAACATAGAGCAAGAAAATAATACATCAACATGGTAATTTATCATGAATTCCTCACATACACATCAGAACTCATGAAAACAAAACAATTGTAAAACAAACTAGAGGAGGGCGGGGATCTCTCTCTAACCTTCATAGAACTACACTTATATTAGAGTAGTTCCGCTTGCTAATTTCAACAATTATTTAATCTCTAGCTATGGTGGTTTCTTTCCGTGCCTTGTTATTCCTATTGCCTCAATAACTTCTTTTCTCCAAACTTCAAATGTTTCGTATCATTAGAATGACTCATCTCTCTATTCCTATGTTTTTACCCTAAAATTATAACTAATCCAATTTCGTAAGTGTTTCATTTCTTGATCATCGATTCGTTGGTGATACTTCTACATTCAACGTATCTCTCACTCGCATCATCCATTTGAATTACATGAGGTAGATCTGAAACATACTTAGAAGTTGAGACACATGAAACACGTTATGGAGATTCGAAAGAGGTGATGGTAAAGCAACTATGTAGGTCACTTCTTCCGCTCTTCAAAATCTAATAAGGATCAATGAAATGTGACATGAGCTTTCAATATTTCAAAGTGTGACCAACGTTAGTCACTGAGTGATTCTCAAGAACACATGATATCCTCTCATAACTCAAGTGCTTTCCTTATCTTATCATGATAACTTTTATTTCTACTTTGTGAAGCTTTCATCTTCTCTTGGATCATCTTGATCTTTTCGGTAGTTCTTCAATGATCTACGGTCCAAGAACATCACTTTCACGAAATTATACCAACACAAAGATGTTCTACATATTATCCCATACAAAGCTTCAAAATTTGTCATTCTAATACTACAATGTAAATTTTTGTTATAAATAAATTCGATCAATGGCAAATAACTTTCCTAATTACCTCCATGCTCCAAAACACAAGCTCTCATTAAATCTTCTAAAGACTCGATACCTTTATGTATGACCTTTTGTTTGTGGATGGTAGCCAAAACTCAACCTCAACGTAGTCCCCAAGGCTTCCTTCTAACTCTCCCAGAACCTAGATATGAACCTAGATCTTTATTTGAGATAATGCTTGAAGAAATACCATGCACACTAACAATCTTTTTTATATAAACCTCAATTAGCTTCTGTAAAGGATAAATGATCTTTATCGAAATAAAATGAGTTGACTTAGTTAATTTTGTGAGTGAATCTTCTTTATTAGAGATGCTTTATGATGTCAAAACTAGGACATTTAGCATATATATATATATATATATATATATATATATATATATATATATATATATATATATATATATATATATATATATATATATATATATATATATACGCATTCTTTGAGTCTAAATGTGCATCTTAGTATTAACTTATGCTTTGTTTAGAAAAGTTTCATGCATCAAAAATAGGTTTTATGTGCAAAATAAGTTTATGTGACACATACATGCTATAGTCAACACATGTGGACGATTTTAAGGTTGTAGATTATATATTGCATGAGTCCACACATAAAAATTTCGGTCGACAAATACAAGAAAATTCCTCTATGAGTCGACACATATATGGTATGAGTCTACACATGTGGATAGAGATATCAATGGGGCGGAGGCGGAAAGAGATACATTCTCATCTCAATCCTACTGAATTAAATCCCCATCCATGTATCGAATCCACATCACGGGGATTTTCCCCGTCCCACGAATCCCGAGGATACCCGGATCCCCACGATTTCTACTGAATATCTATAAGCATAAATTTTTATTTATTATTTTTAACTATATTAATATAAAAAAATTAAAAAACTAACCAAATGAAATTAATAAACTAATTATCTACGATAAATATATTGTTTTAAAAATATTTAATCTAGAGATTTATGAACACAAATTTATTTAAAAAAATTAAAATAGTCATTTAGATCTCTCTGTTATACTAACATTACATATGTGTTTTACATTTGTTTATAAAACAAGTTATTTTAAATGATAGTTAAACCTACATAGAAATATTAAATTATATATTAATTAACAATATTATAGATTTCTAGTGCGGGCGGAGACTCCACGAGGCCAGGGGATATATTCGCCATCCCATTCACAAAGTGCCTTGGAGGAAATTTATTCCCCATCTCTGTCCCTACGGCGGGAAATTCCATCTCTGGGGTCCCAAACGGGAAATCCCCATGGGGATCCCCACTAACGGACGCAAATGGACATCCCTACACATGGATGCATTTTAAAGCGTGTAGCCTATATTTAGATAAGTCAACTCATAAAGCTCTTCAGATCGACACATAGCAGTAGTTTTCCTACTATGAGTCGACTCATGACATAGATGTGTCGACACATTCATCAAAGGTTCCGACTCACGTCTTACATGTGTCGAAACATGCTTCAAAAACTTAGAAAAATCCACATTCATTTTTAAACCTCTATTTTTCTTTTTGCCTCCATCTTACACACATATATACCGCATACATGCATCATTTGAAACTTGATGAAATCATGAACACACAAAGAAAAATATCTTCATCTTCAACCTCTCTTTTTATGCATACCCATAATCATTCTTTGTTTGGGTACCATCTAGATTTAGAGTTGATAACGTCCAATTTAGGCTTGTGTTTCGGTAAATTGGGTTGAGAATCTTTGGTGGTTTTATCGGGAAAAACCATAGGGTTTGTCCACCAAGATCAAGGTGTTGATTTAGGTTTTTTGTATAAGATTTTGCAATTCATATTCAACCGAGTGAGAGCTTAGAATAATGGTGGGTTCATTCGAATGAGGAACGGTAATCGGAGGTAGATTGAAAATCTTGGGTGACAACCATTTGCAATTTGAATTCAGCTGAGTAAAAGCTTTGAAGAAAGGTGGATTCGATCGAAAGAAGTGGTAACCATTTGCAGCCATGGTTCTCATTACTCAGGGACCTTTATGATGCAATCTTGGACTCTTTGGAATCTGAGGTTACAAGCTTTGCAATGTGCTTGGAAAGGTTGCATTTGGCATCTTGGATCAAACGTTATGTTCACTTGAAATCATAAAAAAAACTGATTTTCCACACTTTGAAAAATTTCTAAGTTTGGCAAAAAAATGACTTGTAATGTTTTGCTTTCAAAAATGTTTTTTTATTCAAAATTTTCTCTTGGCAAACAAATATGATATGAACTAGACCTCTTGAATGGCATTTTTCAAAAGAACCACTCAAAATTCCAAGAATTGAGAAAGTTATGGCCTTGTGAAGTTGATGAAAAATCACGAAATGACCTATAATCTTTTGACTTCTTCAAGCAATTTTCAAACATCTCCAAGCTTTGAAACAAAAATGGGGATAAAGTTCACATCTTTAAGATTATTGTGCAAAAGAATGACCTCAAGTTGATAAATGATGATCAAGATATGATCTCTTGAAGTTGATTGATCAAAGATTGAGAAATCCATCTATGACTTATAATCTTTTGACTTATTAGGCACCTCTCCAAGAATTTTCTATTCTTATCAATTGAAATAAGTTGTGGTAGAAACCCTTAAGTTCATTTTGAAAAAGAATGAGCTCAAGGAGACAAGGGATGACCAAGTTATGATCCTTGGAAGTCATACAGAGAGATGAAATATCAATCTAGAGAGCTTGCAATCATTAATCTTCAAAACAATATTTTCATCAACTAACATCCTTGGATCAAAGAATATACATGTTAGAAGTCCTTTTAATAGTCCAATGGCTTTGGAATCATCCACAAACTTCACACCACCATGATATGGTCCTTAGAAGCCCAAACCCGAATTCCAAGATAGATGGCCATGGCATGGAGAACTCTTCAACTTTGATGATCTTCTTCACATATGGAGCACACACTCAAGATGATAGACCATAATAGATGGCAAGAGGAGTTCCTAATGAGAACAAATATTTCAAGACATTGAGAGTTGGGAGGAGGCATGAAAATAAACTCATGAACCTATAGACTTCTTGAAGAAGAAACCTTTGCATCCTCCACCTACAACACAACATCTAAAGCAAGTGATATACAAATCGTGATTAGCCAAGTATCAATCATTATATACAAAAACATACACAATCAAGGTGCTTGGTGATCTCCCAAGAGCAAATCCAAAGATAAGAGAGAGACCTAATTTGTGATCTTTGTACAATGCAATGGTATAAGATGATAGAGAATCTTAGGGCAAAATTAGAGTACAACAAAGTATATCTTCATGATGATCATAAGGATCCAACCTATAAAGTTCTAAAGACTAAAGGATCTAAAACACTAATGCATCCTTAAGATGGCCATATAATGCCTAAGGCTTCGTTTTCACTTTAGCTCATATTCCCAACTCATGGGGTTATGATCAATTTGCAGCTAATTAAATACTTACTTTCATATACCTTTCACAGTTTCACATGTGAAAATAGATAATCAAGAGTCTTTTGCTCCTGCAAAACAACAACAATCATTATCTAGTAGTTTGTGCAACAAGCTGGATTGAACTAGATCATGGTAAGCCTTTCTCATGTTGTGGCTTTCACTTTGAAGCATTGTTCTTATGTGACTATAATAGTCATCTCTATGCTTATATTTAATAATCTCCCATGTTGCTTTATAAAATTGGCACCATAGTTGTCTATTCCAGGAGCTGTCAAAGTCGGGCTCTTAGAATTTCCTCATCAGTTATTGGAGCACGAGAGAAGCACTTTGCTTAGTGTTGAGTTGATTACCCTATCTCATGGCATCAATATCAATACCATAATAATTCAAAACCTCAGCTTCAATCTCTTGTTGGGTGGTCAACAAGGTGCCAAGTTCATTTTTGGGTTGAGTTCCTTAACCAAGATAATCATCGAACTGACCAACAACTAGAACATATATATGGCATTGACAAAATAACAAAAATAAACACAATGGTTTCAATTTTATGATTCTAAGAAAATGATATTCAAACTGTTCTTAGCTGCACCATAGCAAATATCAAAATCCTGCAACTGAAACTTAACCTGTATGAATTTGGGTAGTCGTATTTGTTTCAAGCACAACTTAAGAAAACCACTATAAGAAAAACAAATCCTGCATATCCATGATGCTTTAAACATTATCCAAAATAATATGTAAGACTAGCAGTATGCTACAAGTTGAAATCCCAGATCTCGCACCGACATTTACAAGATGACACAGGCTATCCAAACCAAATGCCATACATGAAGCATCTAGTTCGAGCAGCACCCAAATCGCTTGAAAACGAAGAATCCTCTTTCGTTTATTGTCTGTCCTATAGATGGGACTGCAGAGGAACTGCCACTTTCGCCAGCCTCGACTGCTTTCTTGCTCACTATGTGATATATCTGAGAAAGAACCTCACTGAATGCATTTTCAACATTAGTTGCTTCCAAAGCAGAAGTCTCCATGAAGTATAGAGACTCCCTTTCTGCAAAAGATTTTCCATCTTCTGTTGGTACAGCAACAAGGTGTCGGAGGTCCGACTTATTTCCAATAAGCATGACCACGATGTTGGGGTCTGTGTGATCTCTCAACTCTTTCAACCACCTGGCAGCATTCTCAAATGTAGCACGGCGTGTGACATCATAGACAAGTAAGGCACCAACAGCTCCTCGGTAGTAAGCACTAGTAATGGCACGGTATCTATAGCAAAAACACAGTTCAAGTGAGTCAATAAACTAGCGGACACAGATATAGAATTTCTCCACCTATTTGTAATGGCATGAATAATCTCTTTCAAAAACATTGCAGTATGATGCATGGGTACAGGTAAGGTAACAGGTATGAATATGGTATTTCTTTTAAAACACAGTGCAGTATGTCAATAAAAAAGGAGTTTTTTTTTTAATAAAATATAACATGAGAGAACTAAACTATTCAGTTCACAACAAAACATAACACTAAAAGTTTAAAAAATAAAAAAATTGCATTAAGTTACAATAACAGAAAAACTAAATACATAAATAATATTATATTAGTATATTAGAAACCCACAAAGTTCACTCGCAACAGAATAATAAAGAAAAAAGCACCACAAGTATGATCCAAGTACTTCACCATTTCAGAAGTATCCGCGTGCTACATGCTTCAGAGATTGCAACAGAAATGCATGGACCAACTCAGTTTTTTCATATAAAATCCTTTTCAAACACTTTGAGGAATTTTAATAAGGAACAACTGAAACTAGGATATTAAGAACCACCACCACAGAACATATTTTGCTTGAAACAGAGTTGATATGAACCCACCATCATTGAGTAGATGTGAAATAATATCACCGGACCCATATGGCAAAATAGCTATAACTATCTTTTGATTTTCCTTTAAAGGATGGAAAGGAAAATATCACCGGACCCATATCATATCACCAGCTAACTATTTTTGTCTTCTATCTTTATTATTTTTAAGTGATAATCACCAAAAGAATGGAAGGGGCAAGAACTCCAGTTAATTACTATGTAGGAATAGTAGATATATAGGGCAGAAGAATACACCAAAAAAAACAAGTACTCAACAGCATACCAACCATATAAGAAGTATATACTATTAATCATTAAGCCTGAGTTAGTTCACCAAGGTTACATAGAACAATAAATATAAGGTTTGCGAAGGAAGATACATATTCAGGGCCAGTTGGGTTGTCAAAACTTGTACATAATTAACAATTTAATAAGAATTACTAATTTACATTAACATGGACAATAATCACTTTTCCAATAGTCTGCTAATCATTTAATATGGTTGATTACTTTGATTCAAAATACTTATATGCATTAAAAACAGGTACAAATATAAAGGACTTGATGCCTTTACCAAAGACAGACCTTCATCAACACAATTTAGAACAAGTCTCATATGTACATGAACCATGGTCATAAAGCAAGTAAAAAAATGTATGTCATTTGTGGATTATTAGCCAATGGATTAAAAGTGATAAAGCCAAGATATTAAAGCTGACATTCCTTGGTGGAAGTTTCCCTAAAAAAAGGGTATAATATAACTGGAAGTTTGAAAATTGAAAATTGAAAATGAAAATTGAAGGTTATCAATTGTTTTGCAATAACCAAAAACCCTACTTCTAATTAAAACCCAATATAATGAAACTTCTAAAGTGTTTTTGGCTTTAGACTTTAGCACACTGCAACATTGTTCACGAAATCAACCACAAAAATATGAGATATAGCTTGTTGGCAAGAAGGCCCCGGTAGTGTTGCATATTTTCAGATATAAGGTAACTGAGCTCTTTTTGTAAGTATGTCTTCCATTTTTTTCACTTACATGTCAAGGTTGCTAATAGTTATAGAATCTGCGCGACATAATAACAGCTGAAAATAGTGCAATTTCAATGATGTAGGTAGGTCCAATCCAAAGATGTAAAACATGAGACTTTACATCAGTTTTGTGTGTGGTTGCATGATGGAGAATATTAAAATTGATTTCTCCTCCTAGAAAATGTGTATTTAGTAAAAAAAAAAATACAAGTGTTTGATTAATGTTAGACAAATTTAATTTTTCCTAAGAACATCCGTTGGACTAGGAGAGCAGTTGGAGTGACAGGTTAAGACCCAATAAAGCATTGCTCACCTCCTTTGAGTGTCATTGATTGGACCATTGACTAAATCCAAAATCCTCCATAAAATGCCATGTGGCAGTTGTCAAAGTATCCGCTATGGCTGATATTTGACAACACTGGCTTCTTTACAGATAGTTCAAGTTGGGATGTTAGATGAATTTGTGCAGCTTGTGCTACAACCTAAGTTAATGAGGTGTGCACATTTTAAACATGGTTGGGAGAAACATCCAAGGTAGTTAAAATTGAGATTTCACTCAAATTTGGAAAGAGAAAGTAAAATCATAACATGAATAGTAAGATTATGCAAAATTCATAAAAATCATATATTCATATATGCATATAAAATAGTACAAGTAAGATCAAGAAAACCTATAAATCATAATCAAGTACTAATATAAATAAGTTAAAATTCATAAGCATAAGTCATACAAAATTATAACTCAACTTCACAACTCTAAAACAAAACAACTAAAACTAATAAAAGAAAACACCAAAAACACCTAATCCTACAGAACAGAAGACAGAGTGTGACAGGCATGGGAGACAGACGAGGCAGAAGCAGGCAAAAAGGATGCGGCAGAAGCAGGCAAAAAGGATGAGGCAGAAGCAGCAAAACAAGTGTGATGCAGCAAAAAGGTTGTGCATGAATTGCTTGTGTTTTAAAATAAAAATAGAGGCTTTGTAAAAATAGCCACGTGTTTTTAACCCTAAAACCCTATTTCTAACAATAGACCCGCAAACATATCTGAGTTTTTTATGACCCACAAATAGAAAACAGATCATATTCTCATCACTCAGCCCGTGTGCACAAAGGGGTTTCTGCAACCCACGCGTGAGCGGCCGGCCGTCGTCATAGCACCACACCCAGAAATCACAGATCATACTACTCTGCAGTTAAGCAGTGAAGTTCTACCTGATTTCACTAAAATTAGATTGTTTCTGTACTCTTATTCTTTGACATTGAGGTCAAGCATAAGCGTTGAATATTGCATTTTTCTATCAAAAACCTGATTTCAACTACCATAACTTAGGAAACGCTCATTAAACCTTAACATGAGCTAATACTTATAAAAAATTAACTACCAAATCCCCCAAAGTATTTCCTCATACACTTCACTTTTTAGCTTAAATTATAAACTACCCAAAATCACCAAACAAAGCATTTTCTCAAACCCTTCAGTCTTCAACCTTTCATCTTTACTTCTCTTCAGCCTTACACTCTCCCAGAATATTTACACAAGAGAAACCAAACAGAAGTTTGACCTAACAAGAGGAGTACTACTTGGAAGCTCTGTTGCGTAGTACCAACACCTCTGAAAATAGGTGTAATTGTGTCGGTGTCCGAAACCGACACCGACACCAACACTTGCGATTATGCTTAATTTAATTCATTTTTTCAAACTTTTTACTGGTGACGACGTGTGTGTCGTATTTCCCGTGTTCGTGCTTCATAGCTTGGGAAATGATTCAAACAACAATAATCAAAATACCTACTCAACTTGATCATAATTTTGCAAAAACACATGCCCAATATCAAGTCTAGAGAAAATCAAAGTTCACAAATCCATAATTTAGCCCAAAAAATAAAAAACACAATTGAAGTCTTTGAAACAACATTATACAAAACGATCAACCAATTTAAACAATCAATTGCGATACCGAATCAGTTATAAACTGCATATCTAAGATCTGAACCCTAAAAACTAAAATCTAACATATTCACTAACTTACAACACAATAAGGGTTCTAAGAAATAGTTAGAAATAATTTGAAAAGGAAGAGAAAAAAAATGATACCTTTCTTGACCAGCAGTGTCCCAAATCTGAGCCTTAATAACTTTGGAATCAACATTCAAGCTTTTGGTAGCGAATTCAACGCCAATAGTAGACTTGGATTCCAAATTGAACTCGTTTCTGGTGAACCTAGAGAGCAAGTTGGACTTGCCGACTCCGGAATCACCGATAAGGACGAGTTTGAAGAGGTAATCGTACTCGTCATCAGCTCTGTAACCAGCCATGGTTGATGAAGAGTGTGTGAGATTTGATTGGAGTGGTTTTGTTGAAGTATTGGATTTGATATTTGGTGTGTAACGGAAAGGAAGAACGTTAGAGGGGAATATTGGAATTGGAAGTTTTGGTTTTCGTTGCGAAATGAATGCTCGCTGGATTGTGGGGATCGTGTAGATAGCCAACACTATCGCTTTTCACGTTTTGTTATTGTTTTGTGTAAATATTAGGTCGGTAGTGCTCAGATATTTGGATTAAAAAAATACTAATAATTACAAATCAAAACTTTGTATTTAAATGTGTATATTTATAATCAAAATTATGAGAAAAATAAATTCTCATCAAATCTAGTCGTTGTATACTATCTGGTCAAAAAAAAACCACTAAACAAACGTAGTTACATAATCAATGTGTAGATATTTTTAATCATATGGCATTCCCAAGGTTAGAGTTGGCAATAGATCTAATTAATTTAAAAATAGATTAGAATATGATTTGATAATTAAATCGTTGAATCAAATTTATCAAATAAATAAATTAAATTTGAGTTAAAAAATAGATTAGAAAAAAATTAATAATTAAATCGTTGAATAGATTAAAAAAAATTGTTGTTTTTTTAAGTATCACATTTCAAAGTTTAAGAAAGGATTTGACTTAAATGCATTTTTGGTCCTCCTATATTAATTTTTTTAACATTTTAGTCTCCCTATAAAAAAAATCAACTGTTAGATCCCCAATATCATATTTTATGTTTTTTTAGTGGTCCACCATGATAAAATAGTCTAATTTGCATAGGTGGCATTGAAATTATGAAATGACATTTTTTTAATTGATGTCACGTCATTATAAATATTTAAAAATTTATTATTATTATCTTAAATTTTCTTTATAATAATTAAACATTTTTAATTATTTTAGTTATTTTTGTTTATAAATATTTATTAAAAAATTATATATTATAAATTGTAATTTTAAAATATATATTTTTGGGTTTGTTTTTAATGACTTGACAAGAATTAAAAAATGTCACCTCATAATTTCAATATCACATATACAAATTAGACTATTTTGTCATGGGGGACCTCAAAAAAACATAAAATACGATATCGGGGACCTAATAGTTGGTTTTTTTTTATAGGGGGGCTAAAATGTTTAAAAAATTAATATAGGGGAACCAAAAGTGCATTTAAGCCAAAGTATTTTTGTTGTTTTGTCAAAATTATTCCTAATTATTATGATAGAGAGAGAAAATTAAATAAACTATTAAAAAGTTAAGGATATTGTTGAAAAAAGAATAATCATTATTTAAAAAATAATAATAGACAATGGTTGTCTTAGTATGTGTAAAAACTTAAAAAGTGACAATTAAAAAGGAGATACTAAGTTCATTAAGTAAAAAAATTAAATTTGAACTATAGATAGTTTGATTCATTAGATTTATTAATCAACTCAATCTATTGTTAATATAATAAAGCAAATGACTAGCATAATTACATCATTAAGTAACTAAATTCAATATTTTTAAGGTTTTTCAAGGACTAATTTGTCATTACATCTTTTAATTATAACTAGTAAGAAATTCATGTTATCGCACGAGTCTTGTCTGGATTCACATTACACGTCTACCAAATCATCATTTATAAAATTTAAATGTATTTTTCAATTTGTTAATATTCATGTAATTATAAATATAGGCTAATAATATGCACAAATTTTTAATCATTGATTCATACTTATAATAAATTGTACATCTGATTCTCTAACTTCAATTATATAAGACAAAAATAAAAGAAAATCTAAAAGATAGACATTAAAATGAATAGTCACATATGACATATCATAGATATGTTTACATCAACCAATGAATTTATGGTATCTCATAGATAAGTTTACATATACCGTGAATTTATTTAATATACTCGGTTGGTTAACATTCATGTTATTACCATACATATTCATTTATCAAATTTGAATTTTCATTTTATAAAAATAATTGTTTCAATAGGTAGATTTTTCCTATTTATAAGTGCCTCAAATCCGTGTGTCAATTTATAAAAAATATTTGAAACTTATTTCCGTTTATAAAAATAATTATATCAATAGTTGAATTTTTCCCGTTTATAAAAATATTTGTAATTTATTCTCGTTTATAAAAAATATTGTAACTTATTTTCGTTTGTAAAAGTAATTATATCAATAGGTAGACTTTTTCCCGTTTATAAGTGTCTTGATCCTAGGATATACGTATTTGACATTAAATGGTACATAAAACATACATGTAATAACAACGAAATAGGATAAGTACTAGTACATATTACAAATACACGCCGAAGTTGTCATGGCCACAAAATACAAATCCCGAAAATAAGTACTAATACATAATCCCAAAAGAGTACATAAGAGGAAAAGATACAAAGAGAATAATCTTCGTAACGAAACACCATTGCAAGACTAAGCCATCTTAACCTTGCCTTTGTCCTATCTCGAAGAATCTGGAGAAAAAAATATTTGAAATGGGGTGAGATTACTAAATCTCAGTGAGCCTCCCTATCTTAAGGGTTTGCTCGGTTCTACAGGGTGCATGTATCAAAGTTGATTCACCTAGAATCTGGGTCTATGCCTCACGTATAGGTACAAGTACAAACAAGGATAACACCACCATTGGAAGTCCCATAACTGACCAATGGGGTGAGTACACAAAACAATAAAGCACATTATACAGACCCGTACCCGTGTACGAGGAATCCATAAGTAAGTTCTACCTTCTATCCAGGCTACACAAAGTCACACCCTCGATGAATTACGCCAATGCATAGTGTCAAGAGACTCGTATAAGTCCATCGCATGATGAATCAGATCATCCTATAAGGAATTTCATCCGCGACGAGTACCCGAAGTGACATTGCTTATATGGCGTCACAACCACGTCGATCATCCTTACGCATATGAATTACGCAATACTGAACGCCTCTTAATGCACCATCCACGGGTGAAAGCAATGGTCTTGCCTATATGACACGACTAGAGGTGAGTTAAATCTACAGAGTGGTATTGCTACATGGCATCACAACCCCACCATACCAAGCACGCCGGCTTACGTCCGTTGGAGCATATAGCGGTCCACTCGGAGCGCGATGGTAGCTCAGTGTGTATGACATACCAAATATCATGATAATTATGCCTGTGGAACGCCGATGGTGGCCCTCGAGTCATCGAGCGGTAATAATAAATTAGACCTTGTCAATAGTCATATGTGATTTACCACCGATAGCCTAGGTACTTGATTCAAGCATAATTCAAAACCACAATGTGCATTCAAGCCACAAAGGCACACATCAAAGCCAATCATCGAATATTCTATCGGAACAACGGGAAAAACAATTTACAGCATGTTATATGATTCAAATCCATAGTCAAAAATACATCATGTATAATCATTGTGTCAGTAACATACACTCGACCAATTTTCCAAGTAATACCTTTCATAGGTCATCGATTTAAACAATCCTTTAGTGTCTATATTTTATTCCCTTATTACTTAAATGTGTATAGTAGCGCTAAAGAATTTATGAGAAACGGTTCTAGACTTAGAACCATCCCGCATTTTAGGGAAAATATTATGGTTACGCGTTGAGGCGGCACCGTGACCTCTGCGAACTTTATTTTTTTAACTTACAGTAGGGGCGGCGGCGGCCCCGACGTTGGCGGCCTCTGCGTGCGAAAAATTAGAACGAGGCAGATTCTATTCGGGGTTCCAAATCCCAAATACTCGCTTCCAAACGATCACCCACAACATTAGAGCATCAGAACAAGATTATTGAGTAGTAATCATCATCAAACTAAACATGCATGCATCAATTTCACTCTAATCCCAAAAAATTTATAAGTTTCCCCAAAATCCCATTTTTTCCAAAGTCTTTAATCTAATGAGACTCACCTTGTTAGAGATGGAGATAGCTGCAAATTTCAGAGGTAAGGATGGTGAGAGTGACTGATTTGGGTGCATGTAAGGTTGAAGCTTGGATCAAAGGTCTTCCTCTTCTCTCTATTTCCACGGTTCTTCTTCCTTTCCTCTTATGTTTTCTAAAAATGATTTGGAACAAGAGAGAATAAGATGGCCTAACCAAACATACCCTTCTTATAATACTAAAGTCCATTATGCCTCCAACTAATCAAGAATTTCTAAGTTTCCCTTTGGTTCAATTGGAACTAGATTGGTTATGTCTAAATTCTTGTTTTCATTATTTCTTATTATCTCATATCATAAAATAAATAAGTGGGATATTACAGTATTATTATTTGAATTTATAAAATTATTTGTAATTTCCTCTTGTTTATAAAATGATTGTATAAATTTTGAACCATTTATCATTATTTTTCATATTTATTATTTATCATAATTTTTCATGACTACCATTTCTCATTTTTTAAAGATTTTATTTTGGTTTAGTAATTTTAAATTTAAAAATTACAAAATCTCCAACATCTTAATATTGGAAAATAAATTACAATATTAAATAATAATTTTATATTTATTTTTATAAACAAATTAATACATTTTGATTGATTTATTATAAAAATTTAAAATTTAGGTATAAATTTATTAATAATACCCGACTTTGAAATCAATGTTCATTAACCATCCTCTTCATTATTCTCTGGCACGCTAAGGGTGTTATAAAATTTTAATGGAGTATTTAATCCAAATAATAAACAACTATGATGTTGCATTATCAAGAAGAAGTAACTGGAAATGAATATAACATAAGAATTGAATTTGGTGTTGAACATTAATAAATTAATAATTAATATTTTTTCAACCATTAATAAATACATACATACTTCTTAGAAGCTTTACAACTCTTTGACAAACTATTTGAAAGCATACAAAACATCACATATAAGATGGAATTAGTACAATTAAGCATTACGGTATAACATAGAATTAGTGTTCCTTCTCAAAGAGAACCAAATATATTTAATGAATTCAAATATCAACGAACTTTTTTGTACATGACAGTGGAGACGACGAAATAGGTGAAGATTCGTCAGAAGGTATATCAATATTTGCAATTATAGCAGATCTATTCCTTCAAGTCAATCTCTTCATAATATGGTGTTTTGAACTATTTTTCACAGGATGTAGTTCAGATTATAATAGTTTTGTGGATGATTGTGAAGAGAGCTTTGAAGATGAACACCTTAAAGTAAATTTTCATAATTCAAGTATTATAGTATAGAAGTTATATTTTATAACATAAGTGTTACTATTTAAATTTTTTTAACTTTCCTGACAATTGTATGTTATTATTTAGGAGAATACTATGATATCGGTGATCCACTTCTTGAGTGTCGATAATGTGGTTCAAATATGTGGTATTTAGAGAGGAAGAACAAGTATCGACATTCCGCTAATCCTAAGTTATCGATGTGTTACGGAGAAGGAAAGATTCAACTTCCTTTGTTGAAACCACCACCAACAAAATTGCAAGAGTTGTTGTTTGACCAAACAAATAGTGAATCAAAACTATTTCAACAACAAATTCGTCTATATAACATGATGTTTGCATTTACTTCTCCTGGTGCTAAGATAGACAACATATTTAACAATGGTAGAGGTCCTCCAAATTACCGAATTCAAGGTCAGTTGTGTCATCGTATAGAAATATGCTACCATTGTCGGGACAAAATCAATTTTGCACAACTTTATATCTTTGATCCGAACATGAAATACAAAATAGGAGATGGCGGTCATTCCTTTATTGTTATAAAGTATATTCATGGTTTATTTATATAGTTTGAGTTGTATACCAACCGATTTAAATTATTTTACATTTGAGAGAAAGGAGTTGATATTAATGTAGTGTAAAAATATCTTCAATGTTATATCAACATAATGTGCATGCTCAATGTTTTAAGATGGCTAGAGCTACACTTTATGAAGGCAATGTTTTTTACCTTAAAATTTGTCTCATTTCTGAGCGTCGTACTGATGGAAGAATATATAACCAACCAGTTTTCCAAGTAGTTGAGCAAATTGTCGTGATGTTGATACAACAAAAAGAGACATTATAATCTAGAAACAATGTGGTCAGCTTCATAGGATAGATGAATATCATACTTCATATTTCGGATTTCAATATCCATTATTGTTCCCTATAGTGAAGATGGTTATATGCCTAACATCAGGAATCTCAATAAATAGTCGAATCAGGATGTTCCATGAAAGCAAGAAACTAAAAGAAATAGACTTATAATTAGGGAGTGGTTTGCCTATAGGATCCAAGACAGAAAAAATGAGGCACATACAATTCTCAGATCAAGAAGGATATTCCAATAGTTTTTGGTAGATGGTTTTACAATGATGGAATCTGAGAGACTTCGATGGCTAAGAAAAAACCAATCGAAGCTGCGAGTAGGCAAGTATCATTATCAGATGCTAGAACAAATGGTCAGACTCAAGGTGCAGCTACAGGAAAAAAGGTTAGGCTACCTTCGTCCTATGTTGGTAGTCCAGATATATGGATCGATTGTACTTTGATGGTATGGTAATTTGTAGTTATGTTGGATTTCCTGATTTGTTCATTACATTTACCTATAATCCAAACTGGCTGGAATTGCAGCGTGTACTATCTTCAGTTAATCTAAAATCACCAGGTCGTTCGGATCTCATATCAAGGATTTTTAAAAATGAAATTTGATGAGTTACTGTCTGATTTGACCAAAAATAGTTTAATGGGAAAGGTTCTTGCGTGTAAGTTTATCTTTATGTACCTTATTTAATTTCTTATTTGTTGTATCAATAAATTCTTATTACTAATATCAGATTTTTTGTTATAGATATATATACCATTGAGTTTCAGAAAAGAGGACTACTACATGCTCACATATTAATTTGCCTACATCCTTCCAATAAGTATCCAACACCCGCTGACATTGATGGTATCATATCGGCTGAAATTCCAAACAAAGACACTGACGAAGAATTATACAACCTGGTCAAATATCACATGATTCATGGCCCTTGAGGAAATGCAAATTGATCTTCGTCGTGTATGAAGGAAGGTAAATGTTCAAAATAATTTCCAAAATACTTCCAGCATGATACGATTGTTGACCAAGATGGATATTTGGTTTATAGAAGAAGAGACAACAAACACACAGTTGTTAAGAATGGTATTGAGATTGACACTAGATTTGTTGTGTCGTACAATTCAAAATTGTTGTTGAAGTGTAAAGCTCATACTAACATGGAATGGTGCAATCAACGTACATCCATTAAATATTTGTTCAAGTACATTAACAAAGGTTATGATAGAATAATTGTAGTAATTATCATGAATCAAGACTAAAATCTTGTTCCACAACAAAACATTGATGAGATAAAATAATATATTGATTGCGGTATGTTTCTCCAGTGAAGCATCTTGGAGAATTTATGCTTTTCCCATTCATGGAAAGAAACCAGCTGTAGAAAGACTGCATTTCCATTGTGAGGGTCAAAATTTTGTTTTCTATACTGACATCAGCAGTATTACCATAGTTCTTGATAAACCCAGTGTTACTGATTCGATGTTTACATCGTGGTTTGAAGCTAACAAAAAATACGTAGAAGCATGGAAGTTAACGTATAGTAATTTTGTTTCAAAGTTTGTATATGTGAAAAAAAGAAGAGAGTGGAAATCAAGGAAAAGGGGTTATAAAATTGGCATGCTAATATGGGTTCCTCCAATCTTGAAGAATTGTATTATCGAGAATGATGCTTACTCATGTTAAAGGCCCGCGAGTTATGATGAAATAAAGATAGTTAACAATGTCAAGTACAATTCATTATGCATGATGCATGCCTCGGTTCCATAATAATTAAACACTATTGGGGCATTAATATGGAGTAAGACTCATCATATATTATCGATAGAATTCTTTATTCTCAAATGATTGCAAACAACGAGTAAGCATTCCATATAGTTGGTCTTTTCCAAATACAAGTTTATTATTCTTTTTACAAGTGTATAAGAAATGGTAAAATATTACTTTGGTGCATGATTACGGTTATCAAACAAAGAATTAATGAATTTAACCTTGATTGAGATTGAAAAACTTCTTCAAAGAAGTCGTAAGAGTTTAAGTGACTTTCTTGGAATGCCAAAACCACGAGGTTATGTAGTTGAGAAGCTTGGAAACAAGCTTATATATGAGGCGGGACTAAATACTCAAGAACAACTTCAGAGTTCAACATGGTGTACGAAAATCTCACGGTGTGATCTATTAAAACATCATTTAGAAATAGAAAGAATTAAATTCTAAGTAGGAAAATTTACATGTTGTTGACGAGCCTATTTCCATGTTCTAATACAAAGTATGAAAACCAGTATTATGTTACAATTTACTTTTTATATTATGTACTTCTTGCATTACAGATGAACAAAGAGTTGTTTTCAAACAAATCATGGCAGCAGTCGATAACCAGAATGGAGGCGTGTTCTTTCTATATGGATATGGCGGGACAGGAAAAACCTATATGTGGAGAACATTAGCATCTTTCATAATATCAAGAAAGAAAATTTGTTTGACAGTTGCTTCCTCGGGTATTGCATCAATTTTGCTCCCTGGTGGTCGAATGACGCATTCTAAATTTAAAATTCCAATTCCCATACTTGACTCTTCCACATGCGATATAAATAAGGGAAGCGACTATGGAGACCTACTAAAAGTATCAAAACTGATAATTTGGGATGAAGCTCCAATGTGTCATAAGTTTTGTTTTAAGGCATTAGATAAAACCCTCAGATACATCATGGGAGGATCCAAATCATCCGATAAAATAATTGGTGGAAAGGTAATTGTGTTTGGCGGCGATTTCAGACAGATTTTACCGGTTGTTCCAAGAGGCAGTCATTCAGATATAATTCATAAAACAATCAAATCATCATATATATGGGATCATTTTAGGTTGAAACTCACGAAGGACGACTTCAACAAATGGGGACGACAACAACGCCTTCTGAGTTAGAACAATATTCTAACTGGATATTAAAATTTGGAGATGAAAAGTTAGCAACCAAATGATGGTTACGCATACATTGATATTCATGTTGATCTTTTGATTACATATTTTGATGATCCACTAGCAGCAATATTTCAATACACTTATCCATACTTTGCAGTTAATTATAACAATGTAGCTTTTTTACAGTCAAGGGCAATACTTGCTGGAACCATTGAAATAGTGGATCAAATAAATCAGTATGTATTAGAACAACTACCAGGTAAATGGCATAATGTATCATGAATAATCTTCATATGTCTTTGATTTAATGGTCTTCATAATAATACAAATATGTAATTTGTAGGCGAGGAAAGTGAATATTTAAGCAAATTTTTTATATCTTTTATATAGACAATTCGGTGATTGATATCGTTTTAAATTTAGTTTTCATTTAATTGACTTCATATTGAACCACAATTAACATTTTTATTCTTTTGTACAATGGATATCGTTAGCAAAGGTTTTGTGTTGATCATACCACCTATTGATGACATGCAAACCCATGATTGTATAATTCTTAAGGAAATAGGCCACATACTAAGATGTATATTGGAAAGGGTTGGTATGAATATTCAAATTCAAAAACTTAAAAGTTGGAAATGTCATCATTTTTATTACATATCTAATTCTAAGAGGCTCGATGTTAAACATGTGACTAAGGACAAAGTGAAGTATGTAATAAGTGATGACTGATTAATTTTTCTTATTATATGTTGTTATGTATTTTTTAGTTTATGTACCATATGCTATTGTTTTAAGTTTACTATTAGAAGATCAAAATAATTGTTTTACCTATTATAACGTAAAACATGTTTAATCAATATATTTAATATATATTATAATTTCCACATCATAAATCGATGTTGACCCGTTAAGCCTGCAGGTCTATTATCAATTTTTCCCATAAGATTCTCTAATACTTCTTACCATTGCATGACACAAAGATCACAATTTGAATCTACCTCTCTCTCATATCTTTGACTTTGCCCTTAGAAGATCACCAAGCACCTTGTGTATGAGTCATTTCTCTTGTGTGATGATTGATACTTGGATAACAATAATATGTGTACACTTTTCTTGCTAAATGTTGTAGGTGAATGGTGCACAAGTTTCTTGTTCAAGGAATCAATAGGTTCATGTGTTTACTTCCATGTCTTCTCTCCTCAATTTTCAAGGTTTTTGAAAGTATTTCTTTAATATGGATCTTATAATCAACCATGGTATCTTATCTTGAGTGTATGTTTCATATTTGAAAGAGATCATCAAGTTCAAGAACTCACCACTTTATGGCCATCCATCACGAAATTAGGGTTTTGGACGAGGATCATATCTTGGTGTTTGTAGGAATTTTGTGGATGATTTTAAAGTCATTTGATCCTCAAGAGGACTTTTATATTAATATTGGATCCAAGGAGTTTGATTAATGAAAATATAGTTTTAAAGATCTATGATTGCCCACTTTCTAGATTGATGCTTCATTCATCTTATATAACTTCAAAGGATCATAACTTGGTCATCCCTTGTCTCCTTGAGCTCATTTTTATTTCACAATGAACCTAAGGATGTCTAATACAACTTAGTTAAATTGGTGGGAATATAAAATTCATGGAATCTTGCTTTTGAAGTCAAAAGATTACAAGTACTTGATGAACTTCTCAATTGTTGGACAATCAACTTCAAAAGATCATATCTTGATCATCGTTAATCATCTTGAGCTCATTAGTTTTGAACAACAATCTTGAAGATGTGAACTTTATCTCCATTTAATCCTTTAAGATTGAAAGTGTTTGAAAGTTGCTTGAATAAGTCAAAAGATTATAGGTCATTTCACAAATTTTCATCAAATTCACAAGATCATAACTTTCTCAATTTTTGGAATTTTTGAGTGATTCTTTTTGCCAAATGTTCTTAGAGAGGTCGAATTCATATCATCTTTGAAAATCAAGAGAAAAATTTGAGTGGAAGGGCAAGTTTGAAGAAGAAACATTATAGGTCATTTTTAAAAAGTGGCATGCTTGACCAAGGCTTGGCCAAAAAAATCAATGATTTTGCAAGAATCCTAAAGGCTCAATCTCTCAACTCAAGCATCCATTTGATTGGGTTCTTTTTGCATTATGCTCGACTCTTTGAATACTTCATTTGCCTCAAGGAAAATCAGAAAATGCACGAGGGAATTGGATTTTGCCTCAGTTCAAAGTTTGAGCCAAAACCTGTTTTACACTCACCATCAGTTTGTGCATTTACGTGTGTAACTAGTTTTTAAGCCAAGTTAAGCCATTTTTTCGTGACTAATTGTGGTTAGAAACTTCCCAAGATTAATTAGCACATTAAAACGCAAGGAATGATTGAGTTTTGATGCACATGAAGTCACACTTTCTTCATGACCATAATTGTGCATAATTTAGCTCAAATTGCATCATTCACCCTCCCTTTTGATCCCATTCACTTCTCCTATAAATAAGCAAGTCATTCCACTCATTTCCTCAAGCTTTGATAGCCAGAAAACCCCTTTCAAACTCACTCTCGAACCAGATTTTCTACAACTTTGTTTTCACTCTCAAAGCCATTCCAGTTTGAAATTAACCATTCATTCTTCTTCCTTGAACCTCACTGAAACTAACAGAACAAGAATCGTGCCTTGAAGCTTCCTGAATCGTGTTATCTAAGTTCAATTTCAGACCTCTAAAAGTGAACTTTGTTCAGGTAGGAATCTCCACCAACCTTGCAAAATAAAACATCATTACTCTCCTCATCTCCGATCCTTGTAATCTTCACCATTTGCAATCAATGTTCATTAACCATCCTCTTCATTATTCTCTACAGCACGCTAAAGAGTGTTATAAAATTTTAATGGAGTATTTAATCCAAATAATAAACAACTATGATGTTGCATTATCGAAGAAGTGGCGGAAATAAGATATAACATGAGAATTGAATTTGGTGTTGAACATTAATAAATTATTTATTAATAATTTTTTTCAACCATTAATAAATACATACATACTTCTTAGAAGCTTTACAACTCTTTGACAAACTATTTGAAAGCATACAAAACATCACATATAAGATGGAATTAGTACAATTAAGCATTACGTATAACATAGAATTAGTGTTCCTTCTCAAAGAGAACCAAAAATATTTAATGAATTCAAATATCAACGAACTTTTTATACATAGCCAGTGGGAGACGATGAAATAGAAAATTCATCGGAAAGGTATATCAATATTTGCGTTATAAGCAGATCTATTTCTTAAGTCAATCTCTTCATAATATGGTGTTTTGAACTATTTTTCACAGGATGTAGTTCGATTATAATAGTTTTGTGGATGATTGTGAAGAGAGCTTTGAAGATAGACATTAAAGTAAATTTTCATAATTCAAGTATTATAGTATAGAAGTTATATTTTATAACATAAGTGTTACTATTTAAATTTTAACTTTCCGACAATTGTATGTTATTATTTAGAGAATACTATGATATCGGTGATCCACTTCGAAGTGTCGATAATGTGGTTCAAATATGTGGTATTTAGAGAGGAAGAACAAGTATCGACATTCCGCTAATCCTAAGTTATCGATGTGTTATGGAAGGAAAGATTCACTTCCTTTGTTGAAACCACCACCAACAAAATTGCAAGAGTTGTTGTTTGACCAACAAATAGTGAATCAAAACTATTTCAACAACAAATTCGTCTATATAACATGATGTTTGCATTTACTTCTCACGGGTGCTAAGATAGACAACATATTTAACAATGGTAGAGGTCCTCCAAATTACGAATTCAAAGTCGGTTAATGTCATCATATAGGAAATATGCTACCATTATCAGGACAAAATCCAATATTTGCACAACTTTATATCTTTGATCGAACATGAAATACAAAATAGGGTATAGATGGCCAGTCATTTCCTTTATTGTTATAAAGTATATTCATGGTTTATTTATATAGTTTGAGTTGTATACCAATGATTTAAATTATTTTACATTCGAACAGAAGTGGGTTGATATTAATGTAGTGTAAAAAATATCTTCAATATTATATCAACATAATGTGCATGCTCAATGTTTTAAGATGGCTAGAGCTAGACTTTATGAAGCAATGTTTTGACCTTAAAATTTGTCTCATTTACAATCGTCTTGATGGAAGAATATATAACCAACCACAGTTCCAAAGTAGTTGAAATAATTATCCGATGTTGATACAACAAAAAGAGACATTATAATCTAGAAACAATGTGGTCACTTCATAGATAGATGAATATCATACTTCATATTTGATTTCAATATCCATTATTGTTCCCTATGGTGAAGATGGTTATATACTAACATCGGGGAATCTCGATAAATAGTCGTCCGGGATGTTCCATGAAAGCAAGAAACTAAAAGAAATAGACTTATAATTAGGGATGGTTTGCCTATAGGATCCAAAGCGAAAAATGAGGCACAAACAATTCTCGGATCAGAAGGATATTCCAATAGTTTTTGGTAGATGGTTTTACAATGATGGAATGGGAGACTTGAGCTAGAAAAAACCAATTGAAGGCTGCGGTAAGAGTATCATTATCGGATACTAAAACAAATGGTCGAACTTCGAGTGCAGACTACGGGAAAAAGTTAGGCTACCTTAGTCCTATGTTGGTAGTCATGAGATATATGGACAGTTGTACTTTGATGGTATGGTAATTTGTAGTTATGATTGGATTTCACGATTTGTTCATTCACGTTTACCTATAATCCAAGCTGGAATTGCGGCGTATACTATCTTGATTAATCTAAAATCACCGGAGTCGTTCGGATCTCGTATCAAGGATTTTAAAAATGAAATTTGATGAGTTCTTGTCGATTTGACCAAAATAGTTTAATGGAAAGGTTCTTGCGTGTAAGTTTATCTTTATGTACCTTATTTAATTTCTTATTTGTTGTATCAATAAATTCTTATTACTAATATCGATTTTGTTATAGATATATATACCATTGAGTTTGAGAAAGAGGACTACCACATGCTCATATTAATTTGCCTACATCCTTCCAGTATCAACACCAGCTGACATTGATGGTATCATATCATGAAATTCCAAACAAAGACAGCGAAGAATTATACAACTGATCGAATATCATGATTCATGACCCTTGAGGAAATGCAAATTGATCTTAAATCG